>OX578133.1:66889297-66949297 GCA_951213105.1 Amaurobius ferox | reverse complement strand
TTTTAATTTTAAAGCAATTTATGAACTTTGTTTAAAAAAGGTTGTAACTTTGTTTAAATAAGGTTTAAAAAATTAGGCGGCATAGAGTTCAACGTATTTCATTTTTTAAACCCAAAACTAATGGGGTGATATTATTCATTTACATTCCCATATGTTACACAGATCTCAACAGCATAGTAAAATTTCATTTTGATCAAGTGATTTTTACGGCGGTTATTATGCGAACGGACAGACAGAATGAACAAAATCATGAACACTTTTCAATTATGTTGTAAAGTGTTAAAAATATCATAGCTGAATGTATCGCATTTTAGAGGTTTAAGTAAAATTGCATTTCAGTTGGAAAGTGTTTCATAATCAATGCTTTATGCATGATTGATCGTTCTTGTTCAATTTCGAAACTCAAAAAATTTAAGTTTGATAAGAGTAGAAGACCCCAATTAGAGACTCCAAATTTCAAATGCAATCGATTTTAACACCCCCCTGGAAAAATATCTTGCATACACCTATGCAAGTGAGAAATCGCGTCAGAGGAACCAATTGTCGACCCTTAAATACTTTTCCTATGTACTATAATGTTTAGGAAAAGTATTAGGACGGGGTCAAAAACTCGGATTTCGAGTCTTCGACAGAAGAGCACGTTTCAAACATCCCTGAAATCGAATCGAACATTTTTTGGTGATGTATATGTATGTGTGTTGGAGTGAGGGGGGGGGGGGATTCGACAGCTCACGAACGAATGAAGCGTTTCAAAAATAATTAGGTACAATTATTATAATCAATGTGTTTTTAAATTCTATAGAATGCTCGAAAGTCCACCCAATTTTCGAATGTGTTTTTGAAAAAATCATTAAAAAAATCCGCATCATTGTAGATGATAAATAAATAAGCATTTTCGAAGTAATTTTTTTTATTAGAAAATGAATGACACCCATTTTAGACGGCTAGCATGAACCGTTCTGGGGATATTTCACTTTTTTCAAATAAACTCATAAAAAAATTACATGGAATTAAAAAAGTAATAAGGATCATTCAATATGTCCCCTTTCCGCATACAATATTATGCAGCAATTCTGTTAACATCATTCCCGTGGGTCTAGTTTGTTTCATTCAAGAAGAAGATATCTTATACACTAGTTTCGTATTTTGACTCCAAAGAATTCGTTTCTTTCACGGTATATTCATTAACAATTAATTTAATTTTCATGAAGATTCTACACGTGAATTTTAATAACTCAGTCTGGACTCAAAAGTTGCCAAAAGCGCCCGATTTCAATTTACGTGCTGTGCATTTTATGCCAAAATTATTGTGCTGTGGATCTTCCACAGCATTGATTCGCTGCGAAAGAAGTAAAGTAATGACATTATGTAGAGAAAGTCATGTGCTGCCCACATCAGAATTTTTAAATAAGTAATCTCTTTATTGGGGATTTAAATGAAAGAATATAGAAACCAAAATTTTACTCTTTATTGCTTAAATTAACTCTTTATTTTCTGTGTTTTACCAAACATCAATAGCGTCAGCAGAAAAAAAATCTCAAGGGGGGGGGGGGGGGTATATTTTGTTTTCCATGTACCATTTTTTCAAAATTCGATGGGTTCGATGAGTTAGTTCCTGGGTAGGGTTATGACCCTCCACACCACCACCACCTTGGCCACACTAATAAACATTATATGGATTTATGGAAGAGCGCCTTATGTGCATTAAGTAGATATTATTCCTTTATTTCGCAAATATTTATTGAATATCATTTAGAATATGAAAAGGAACGCAGCTGCCTTGCGTGACAGCTTCTAGATTTTTTTGCTCTTCATTTCCCCCACCCAAATAGTCGTTTCGTCATTTGAAGGTCATAGCAGTTCATTCTGAAGTTCTTTAAGCGTACTGTGGCATCGCCAGAAGGCTCCATTTCGCCAACTCCCCCACCTCGGAATTTCAAAATTTCAATGACGACGGTCGTTTGTACTACGTTTGTACCGGATTGTACCGTAAAAATTTTCGTTTGTACCACTTCCGGTACGGAGTTATTCTCATGTCAAAGTGGGAAATTCTCATTTCAAATTCATTATTCTCGTTTAAATTTATTATTTATTTTTATTCTCATTCATTATCCTCTTTTATTCAAATTCATTATTTTCATTATTCTCATTTCAAAGTGGTCTCATTTCAAAGTTGGGACGTTTGGAAATTGCGAGGTGGGGGGGGGGGGGGCTGCAGTTTCGCCCCCCCCACACACACACCTCGGAATTTCAAAATTTCAATGATGGCGGTCGTTTGAACTACGTTTGTACCGGTCTGTACCGTAAAAATTTTCGTTTGTACCACTTCCGGTACGGCGTAATTTTTATTTAAAAGTGGGTGACCTTGAGCTCCGGCAATCCCCCACCTCGAAATTTCAAAATTTCGCCGATGCCATTCGTTTGTACTACGTTTGTACCGGTTTGTACCGTAAAAATTTTCGTTTGTACCACTTCCGGTACGGAGTAATTTTTATTTAAAAGTGGGTGACCTTGAGCTCCGGCAATCCCCCACCTCGAAATTTCAAAATTTCGCCGATGCCATTCGTTTGTATTACGTTTGTATCGGTTTGTACCATAAAAATTTTCGTTTGTACCACTTCCGGTACGGAGTAATTTTTATTTAAAAGTGGGTGACCTTGAGCTCCGGCAACCCCCACCTCGAAATTTCAAAATTTCGTCGATGCCATTCGTTTGTACTACGTTTGTACCGGTTTGTACCGTAAAAATTTCCATTTGTACCACTTCCGGTACGGAGTAATTTTTATTTAAAATTCGGTGCCCTTGAACATCGGCAACCCCCACCTCGAAATTTTAAAATTCGTTGATTCCATACGCTTGTACTATGTTTGTACTGGATTGTACCGAAAAAATTTTCGTTTGTACCACTTCCGGTACGGCGTGATTTTTATTTAAATGTGGATGACCTTGAGTTCCGGCAACCCCCCACATCGAAATTTCAGAATTTAGCTGATGCTTCCATTCTTTTTTACTACGTTTGAACAGGATTGTACCGTGAAAATTTTCGTTTGTACCACTTCCGGTATGGCGTAATTTTTATTTAAAAGTGAGTGGCCTTGAGCATCGGCAACCCTCCCACCTCGGAATTTCAAAATTTCGTTGATGCCATGCGTTTGTACTACGTTTGAATCGGATTGTACCGTAAAACTTTTTGTTTGTACCACTTCCGGTACGGCGTAATTTTTATTTAAAAGTCGGTCACCTTGAGCTTCGACAATCCCCCTGGAGTTGCACTCGGTAGACCCGGGTTCGATTCCAGCCACTGCCAAAACTGCCGCCGTGTTCATGCGGAGTACGATCACGTTAAACATGTGGGTCCGAAAGTCCTTCCGAGAGGTTGGTGGTAGGGGAAGGAGGGTACGATCCCTGTGGATGCCTCCCCCACTGAGTTCCGGTCTAAATTGGGTGGCACTTCCCGACCGTCCAAACAGTTACCTTACACCTTTCTGGTAGGTCGGACGGTCTGGGTTTCAACAACAACAACCCCCCACCTCGAACAGGTAAGAGAAAATATTTCTTTATATCTGCTTATATCGCTGCATGATATCTCAATTGTCCCAACAAGCCCCACCTCGAAATTTAAAAATTTAGTTGATGATTTCATTCGTTTGTAGTACGCTTGTACCGGAATGTATCCTGAAAATTTTTGTTTGTACCACTTCCGGTACTGCATAATTTTTATTTAAAAGTCTGTGATCTTGAGCATCGGCAACCCACCACCTCGAAATTCCAAAATTTCTTTGATGATTCCATTCGTTTGTACTGCGTTTGTATCGGATTGTACCATAAAATGTTCGTTTGTACCACTTCCGGTACGGCGTTTTTCTCATTTGAAAGTGAGGGGGGAGAAACGTCAGCACCCACCTAGAAATTTGAAAATTTCGTCGATGCCATTCGTTTGTACTACGTTTGTACCGGATTGTACCGTAAAAATATTCGTTTGTGCCACTTCCGGTACGGCGTAATTTTTATTTAAAAGTGGATGACCTTGAATTCCGGCAACCCCCCACCTCGAAATTTCAGAATTTAGTTGATGATTCCATTCTTTCTTACTACGTTTGAACCGGATTATACCGTTGTTGTTGTTGTTGAAACCCAGACCGTCCGACCTACCAGAAAGGTGTTGAAAACCCAGGCCGTCCGGCTCGTCAACAAGGACTTGAGCATCCATTTGGACGGCCGGGAAGGAGTTAGCCGAAACCAACTCCCAACTTCCATGGCTTTCGTCCGACGGTCCAGCAGCGTTTATTTTGAGAATCAAAAATTTACAGGAGAGTTTACATATGTTTCACATTTTGAAACAATATAAAGGTTAAACAGCGAAAGACACAATAAAACGGATTACAATAATTCTTGAACAATTGTTACTTCAACTGGTGCACAATGAGAAATAATACAACAAAAACAACAACGAAGACAAAAACAACAACTAAACCAAGATAAACAGCAACAAACGGGGCACAATCAAAACACAGCAAAACACAGACAAAACAAAGACAAAAACAAAACACAGACAAAACAAAGCAACCAAACAAAGAGAGGGTAACACCTCCAGGGAAAAGGACAACAGGGGACCACCGACCAAAAGGGGGAAAAGGGAGAGGCTTTACCAGAAAGGTGTAAGGTAACTGTTTGGACGGTCGGGAAGTGCCACCCAATTTAGACCGGAACCCAGTGGGGGAGGCATCCACAGGGACCGTACCCTCCTTCCCCTACCACCAACCTCTCGGAAGGACTTTCGGACCCACATGTTTAACGTGATCGTACTCCGCATGAACACGGCGGCAGTTTTGGCAGTGGCTGGAATCGAACCCGGGCCTACCGAGTGCAACTCCAGCGCGCTAACCAATGGGCTACCGCGCCCCCCGGATTATACCGTGAAAATCTTCGTTTATACCACTTCCGGTATGGCGTAATTTTTATTTAAAAGTGAGTGGCCTTGAATTCCGGCAACCCCCCACCTTGAAATTTCAGAATTTAGTTGATGATTCCATTCTTTCTTACTACGTTTGAACAGGATTATACCGTGAAAATCTTCGTTTGTACCACTTCCGGTATGGCATAATTTTTATTTAAAAGTGAGTGGCCTTGAGCATCGGCAACCCTCCCACCTCGGAATTTCAAAATTTCGTTGATGCCATGCGTTTGTACTACGTACGTTAGAATCGGATTGTACCGTAAAATGTTCGTTTGTACCACTTCCGGTACGGCGTTATTCTCATTTCAAAGTGGGCTTGCTTTGGAAACGGCAGCCCCGTTCACCTCGGAATTTCAAAATTTCGTCGATGCCATTGGTTTGTACACTACGTTTGTACCAAATTGTACAGTAAAAATTCATTTGTACCACTTCCGGTAAGGCGTAATTTTTATTTAAATGTGGGTGTCCTTGAGCATCGGCAACCCCCACCTCGTAATTTCAAAATTTCGTCGATGCCATTGGTTTGTACTACGTTTGTACCGGATTGTACCACAAAAATTTTCGTATGTACTACTTCCGGTACGGCGTAATATTCCTTTCAAAGTGGGGCTGGAGAAACGGCAGCTCCGACCTCGGAATTTTCACATTTCAATGACGTCATTCGCTTGTACTTCATTTGCATGGAATGTACAGCTAAAACTTTCATTTGTACCATTTCCTATATGCAGTTGTTCCCATTTCAAAGTGGGAGATTCCATTTCGCCTCTTCTCAGTTCCGAATTTCCAATATGCATCAAATAATTAAAGAACATGCTTTTATGACAATAAAATTTATACATGTATTAAAACATACAAATAAATATATTTTTACAAATCAGCACATTTATTCAGTACATTATTCCAATACTTTGCTTAACCCGACGCAATGGTCGAGTGGTCAAGACGAGCGTTTCCACAGCAATCGCTCGACTGCCGCGTTGTGGGTTCGAGTCCCACGTAAGGCATGGATGTTTGTGTTGTGGGCGTAGTGCATTCCGCACCCCACTGGTGCGCCTGGGGTAACGTCTTAGGACGGCTAAATGGTTCACGTTCTGGCCGCTGACGAAAGGCGAATGACGAAAGTATATATATATATATACATATATATATATGTATATATATATATATGTATATACATATATATATATATATATATATATATATATATATATATATATTGCTTAACATATATTTATACAAATATTTAACTCAATTTACATTTATATAAATATTTAGTTTAATTTACATTTTCACAAATATTTAACTCAACTGACATTTATATAAATATTTAGCTCAATTTGCACTTATACAAAGTAGATTTATACGAATATGTAGCACATGTACATTGAAAAATTTGAAGATACATTTCGATATTTGTGAGTATTTAAAACAGGTTTCAGGAAATAAAATATATAAAATATTGATTAATTAAAAAATGTTATGTACCCAACACAATTGAATATAATATAGCTTTAAAAGTAAAGTAGGAATTAGCTATCATGAATGTGAGAATTTGGTTGCAAATCATTTTAATTGCATTCATTTAATTTTATTTATATAAAAATTAGCGAAATTATTTTGCAGAAGTACTGCTTTTACTGTCCTACATATTATTTTCCCTATAGAGTATAGGGAACTTATGTAACTGGGGCAAATTTTCAGCGGAAGAACACGTTTCAAGGATCCTAGAATAAGAACCGAACGTTTTTGAAGTCATTTCTGTATGTTCTAGCATGTGTGAATACACACTAATATACTGTTACGACGTATCCTCTAGAATCGTTCAAATTTCTGGATAACTAACACGTTTATAAGCACAACATAAACAGGAATAAGATACAGCAAATGGCTCGATAACTATCTCACAAGATTACTAAACAACTGCTAGGTACAGTAAAATAGCAATTAAATGCTCAGCTAATTTCACAAAACAGCAGATACAATCCTGAAAACAATGACTTATCTCACAATTCAATGTAGCTCGTATCACGTCAACTGCTCTCCAATTGAGCGATGACTCCTTTTACATATTCTCAGTAGAAACTGCCAGAAGAGGCTCGTATCTCGTAGAATACTCGTCATTTTAAGAAGTTTCTCGAACATTCGAAATGTCGCCAATAAATCACCAAATCTGGCAACCATGGCCCGACAGTCATGAAATGGCATCCCTAGATCCACGTCATAGGAATGGCTGCCTGTACGGTGTTTCATTTCTTGTTCTCAAAAGTGCTTCCACTGAATGCTTCGTGATCGGGATAGTACATAGTGTATGTGTGTGCCTGTGAGGAGTTATCTCACACGCGAATTAAGAGTTTTGAATATAATTTGGTACGATTATTGACCTCAGTGTATACTGGATTCCAATTGATTTTAAATGTAATCGAAAGTTTGGAAGCCTCCCCCCTCTCCCATATTTTGAACGAAAGCTTGAAAAAATCATTAACTTTCAATAATGATAAAAAAAAAAATTCATTTCAGACGTAATTGATAGACAAATGATAGAAACTTTAGAATGTTAGTATGAACCATTCTCGAGATACTACACAAGTTTCGAATAAATATTTGAAAAAATTATTAAAAAAAATAAGAATCTGAATGCTGTTAAATGTTTAATTATTTCATACATAATATTCACTTAGAAAACGATTGACATACCACATACGACATTTCGAGATATTGCACATTTTTCATGTAAATTTATTCAACACATAATGTTAAATTAAAAAAAAAGGGAAGAAAGTATCGCCACATATAACACTTAGTAACAGTATAGTAACACCTTCCACATGCAATGTTATGCAACATCATTCATATGAATCTATATCATTCCATTCACTGGAAAAGAGACATTTTGACAGTGATAGTAATTTGACGCCTATGAATTCGCCAATAGTAATTCATTTCATGCAATTGATATTAAACAAATGTTCATGTCATTTCATGCAATTGTAATTAAGTAAACGTGAATATGAGAAGGTCATTCGTTCGGACTAGTAATTTGCCCAAAGCACCTAATTTCAATTGACGTCGTATTATTTTAATGCCAAAAACACTGTTCTGTGGACCTTGTACACCATTGTTTCGCCGTGAAAGAAGTAAAATCATTGCATTATGTAGGAAAAGTCATGTTCTGTCCACATCAGATTTTTTAATTCATATTGAGACAGCAAATAATGAATTTGCACAAGCAACTTGCTAGACAATCCTATGAAACAAAACATTGCAAATTTCCTTATTATTAGGCCAATTAGCAATTGCACACCAGGGCATCACCGAAAACATAGAAAGAAAAAAGTTTAAATATGAATTACAATTATTGCTTACAGAAAATCCGCCACGAAAGAAGGAAGTCCGCCGCTCTGATGTCACAACTTTTCAGTGGACTAATCCCATCTCCTCGAATGAGTATCAATTTAGTACTTGTGAAATTTCAGAAAATGTAACATTGAGTAATTATATTGCATGCTATGGAAGAATTATCTCATTGTATACAAAAAATATAAAATAATAATATTATAACTTCTATCAGCATAAAGTTGTACAATGTAGCATTAGTAATATACTATGTACCCGTTGAAAATCAATGGTCTCACAATAAGCAACTCTGGAATAACGTAATATTTTGAACTTTTTTTTACAAAAACTTAAAGTACCTGTACGAGCAAGTATTTTTTTTTCATTCTCTGTACTGTCACTCGAAATGTCTTCGAAACTAAAATTGATATAAATAGTAGGCGACAAAAGTGTGTATTAGAAAATTTAGTTTCTAACAGATTTCTTTTGAAATTTGCCACAAAAAGGAACACTCCTCTAGCAGGATGACCATACTTATCTCATACCTAATAGAAATATATTTCCTTCAATTCCTTTAAATTAAAAACATTTGTCAGAAACGTAAGGATTTCCCCCCAAAATCTAAACTGCTGATTAATTTTAAATGCAGGCATAATTAAAAACAATTAAAAGAGTTCAAAACATAAAACAATAAGAAGTTATCTTGTTGAACACCAATGTTGGTCACAGAAATGTCAGTTTTATACTGGAATATTGTGGTGTCCATGAACACAACTAGTTTCAAAAATTATTATATCCTACCTATGTAATTGTACAAATAAATATATGATATATGAATATCAGTAGAAATATGGTATGATTAATAAAAACAATATGATATTTCTTAATGACAGATTAATTGATTTGCATAATTTTGAATCCAGGTGACTTTGAATTACAAAGTACAAGATCTTATTGGCATTGATAATCACCTAATGACATTTTGTCTTACAGAAAAGCCTGTGATGGAAAATTAAACTTTAACATTAAGAAGATATATCATGTAAACTTAAGATGTACAGTATGTAAACATAGATGTACAGCATGTAAGCTTAAGAATTGGTACAAATGAAAATTTTTGCGGTATAATATCCGGTAATTATCCGGTTCAAACATAGCACAAACGCAAACATCGAAGAAATTTTGAAATTTCGAGGAGGGAGGATTGCCGATGCTCAAGGCCACTCACTCACTTTTAAAAAAAAATTACGCCGTACCGGAAATGATACAAACGAAAACTTTCAAGGTACAATCCAGTACAAACATAGTACAAACGTATGGAATCAACGAATTTTAAAATTTCGAGGTGGGGGTTGCCGATGCTCAAGGTGACCGACTTTTAAATAAAAATTACGCCGTACCGGAAGTGGTACAAACGAAAATTTTTACGGTACAATCCAGGACAAACGTAGTATAAACGAATGGCATCGACGAAATTTTGAAATTTCGAGGTGGAGAGTTACCGGAGCTCAAGGTCACCCACTTTTAAATAAAAATTACGCCGTACCGGAAGTGGTACAAACGAAAATTTTTACGGTACAAACGTAGTACAAACAAATGGCATCGACGAAATTTTGAAATTTCGAGGTGGGGGGGTTGCCGGAGCTCAAGGTCTCCCACTTTTAAATAAAAATTACGCCGTACCGTAAGTGGTACAAACGAAAATTTTTACGGCGCAAACCGGTACAAACGTAGTACAAACGAATCACATTATTGAAATTTTGAAATTCCGAGGGGGGGGCTGCCGTTTCGCCAGCCCCCCCCACTTTTAAATAAGAATAACTCCGTACCGGAAGTGGTACAAACGAAAATTTTTACGGTACAATACGGTACAAACGTAGTACAAACGACCGCCATCATTGAAATTTTGAAATTCCGAGGTGGGGGGGGGGGGCTGGCGAAATGGAGCTTCGCCAGGATGGAGGGTTGTAACATAAAAATTCATAGTTCTCATTCTCTAAATATCATTTTCCTTTATGTTAACGTTCTGCAAATATCATTCACTTTAAAATAAAAATTAAAACTATGCTGTCCATTTATTTCGGGTTAAAAGTACCTAAAAGCGTTCCCTTACTTGAAAATTATTATCAAGAATTTTCAAGAATTATCGTATCATCAGACTCACAGACGGACATTAAAAAAATGGTTGATTCGTATTCAGAAATTCCCAAAACGTATAAATTAGTCAATATCCAATAGTACGATTTTTTACTCCCAACGAATCTCTCCTTTGCATATACTTAAAAGCGTTCCCTTACTTGAAAATAGTGGAAATATTTATTTTTTAATATTTTTTTTATCCAAAACGTGCAATATCTCGAGAAAGAGTCATGTTAACGTTCTGTAAATATCATTCACTTTAAAATAAAAATAAAAAAAATGCTGTCCATTTGCTTCAGGTTAAAAGTACCTAAAAGCGTTCCCTTTGAAAATAGTGAACATATTTATTTTTTAATATTCTTTTATCAAGAACGTGCAATATCTCAAAAAAGGATCATGTTAACGTTCCACAAATGATATCCTTCACTTTAAAATAAAATTGATCATACAAAATGACTATTTCTGTATCAATATCAACATAATTATTTCTTATAATATTTTTCAATTTTCGAAATATTGCAAATTTTCTCCTTGTCCCAGCGCCCCAAACATCAATAACCTTCTCATGTCATTCACTTTTAAACAAAAAAAGTTGCACACAAAGTAGCCTTTATATAACAATTCTTAACATAACGATATTTTTTTCGAAAAAATATGTGTGTTCGAAAAATTACAGGGTCTCTTCATCTCGAAATTCAACAAGCCTTTAATCATATATCAATTGAAATAATCTTACCAAATTTCATTCATTTTGCTCAATTTGTTCAAGAATTATCGTGTCATCAGACTCACAGACAGACATTAAAAAAGTGGTTGATTCGTATTCCGAAATTCCCAAAACGTATAAATTCGTCAAAATCCAATAGTACAATTTTTTACTCCCAACAAATATTTCCCCTCTGCATACACTATGTATTGTAGGGGAAATAAAAAGAATAATGTTGAAAGATTTTAAAATAATAAGTATTTTATATTTAATTTATTATTTAAATGATAATTTCATTATTTCTAAGACGTTAACCTACTCAGTTCGGTAAGTATTACACCTTTCTGTTTCAAAGTAAAAACATGTTATAAATATGTTCACAATTATAAAATTGGTGTATTTTAATCAGAAATGAATTTACCTCTTGATTATCACGAGCTATTCTCGAGATATTACAAATTTTACTTTCTCCATTGGGAATGCGATATAGTCCAAAACAAAAATATATGTTTCATTAAATTTGTTATGCTTGCGGTAACTACAAGAAGTTTCAAAAAGGACTAAACACGAATTTACGCGTCAGTAAATGTTATGTAAACATTTTGTGAATTACCAGTTTGAGATGATCCTATTATTTAGAGATGTCCTCCTAGACAAGGCCATCCATTCAAATTGGTCCCCCTCCATATTTTATTTTCCCCTCTTTATGAATTTATTATGTCTTCTCTAGCCTAAAAAACATATTGGTGGTCTGGGCCCCTTAATTTGAGTGGTGTCCGTACCCCCCCCCCCCCCCATTTCCCTATGGGGGATCCCTGCCCTGGATGAGCCAGTTAAATGTTCGTTCATATTGTTCAACACTTAACAGTGATGACCGTCCATATGTGACCGAGGCCTTCTGGTTTCAATCATATTGACGATCCCCTAAACCTCTCGATTTCAAGTTTTCAATGTCAAAAATTCAATATTTCGATATATTTTTACAAATTAATTCTGTATTGATTTTTAATCAGATGATGTGGTGATATTTAATTATATCTTTGACACTATTAAAGAAAGAAGTAGCGTAGCAGGAACGTAAAGAATCCTGAAGTAAAGAATAAAGCCATATTTTTTAATGGTAACTCGATGATTCAATTGTACAACAACATGAGCTCTCTCCCCATCTCTTCACAAGAATTGCGATTAGCGCAGGACCTCTGAAATTGTTGATTCGCCACAGATTTTACCTGCTTCACACTTGTTAATAATCTATAACTCACTATTATTACTACATGTTTTAATTTTCGGTTCGAAAGGGGCAAAATATCTGTAGCAATGTTAGAATTGATTGAATTCTCTCTTTATCAATTTTTATATATTATAAAACACTTTTAAATATATTAATTATGTACATAATAATTATTGATTATATAAGAAAATATTCTAATAAATTTTATATTTAAATAATATCTTATTTCCCTTTAATAGTGAATTCCATTTTTAATTGGCAATTAAAACCTAAATTTAGTCATAGTCAATGGTACTAATTTAAAAGTATAAAACTATTTTAATTTAAACATAAATATTAAAAATATTTTAATGTAAACCTCTATTAAATTTAGTAAATTAGAAAATGTGCCCTTTTCTGTAAACAAAGGTGAAATGGAACATTTTTATTTTTTGTTTTAGAAAAAATTAAAAGGAACTCACACAAAATGAATATCACTTTACAGTCAACAACGACTGATAAAAAATATTATTACATAATATATGATAAAAATTAATGTTACAACAAAATTGATGAAGATTTCAATAATTAATATCAGTTATTAAATGAAATTCATATTACTTTCATAGATAAAGCATACAATAGAGAAAATTAACTCTTAATACATCTTAACAGTAAATATTGTTTCTTGTATTTTAAAATAAACATTTTTAAACTATTTAAACTGTATCAATATTTTCGGTAAATCTGTCCTCCATCGGCATCCCGCATGGCTTCATAAAGTTTATGAAAAAACCAGCAAAACACGAAAAGTAAAACTGCGTTCCTCTCTTCCGCTGAAAGCTGAACTTCCGGCAAAGTATACGCGAGATGGTAAAAGCATTCTGTTTCTCCTTCGGAGGATATGCTTCTACCTCCCCCGGTGAAAATGAGCTCGTTCCAAAGCATACGTGGATCGATTGTGTACCCTTCGCAAGATGCCATTCCTGTAATGACGGCGCTTGCGGATTACCGGTTTTAAAGCCCTTCTCTCTAAACAACGGTGACGTCCTGTTGAAGACCCACACCGTTCGACTCGTACGGAAACTTGAGCAGCTGTTTGGAAGGCCTGTGTAACTTTTTATATGATCTCATTGAAAAGCTTCCCTATAGTAAAAAGAAAGGATTTTTCTCACAAGAAGGAAGAGAGAGGTGAGATCATTGGAACTCTATGTTTTTTACTTTCCAATGTGGTTCTCGTTCAATGAAATATTTCTTTCTTAACCAAAATTTAAATTAAATTTAAAAATTTAATTGACTCTTCTTGTTAAAGCTCTTGTATGCTGTGCGCAATTATAAGCGACGGACCTACTTGCAAATAGTTTTGAGAGGTCATTTAAACGATATCTTCACTTATTTAAAGCGTTTTCGTAACTGATAAAGTTTAGAGTTGTTTTTTAGAATTAATAATAGATTTATTGTGTTTGTTCTTGATAAAAAAATTTCGTTTGTTTATGATGGAAACTACCGCTGCGAAATTTAATTGCAATCACTGCATAACGTCATACTCGCATAAGAAAAGTTTGTACAGACACTTAAAAAATGCTCACAATATATGTAGGGATGTAGCAGCGACTAATATTATGTGTTCTATATGTGACAACAGATTTGATGGACTTGACACGCATAATAAGCATATTCAAGAATGTCATGATGTGAAATTGTCAATGCAATGTAAAACATTTTATAGTGATGAAGACTTCCAAACATGGCGTTCTGTACTTGGACAGGAAAATGACTGCACTTTTGTGAAACAAAGTGCTTCTAAACGCTTAGCTGATGGCAGAATAGCTTCGTATTTCTACTGTCATAGAAGTGGGGTGCCCAGAGAAAAAGAGATCAAAACTAGAAAAACAAAACGTGGTGGCAGTGTTAAAATCGGAAAAACGTGTCCTGCATATATAAAGGCATATAAAGCACAAATAAATGAGGCAATAGAAATTGAAGTCCAGTATCAGACGACTCACCTTGGCCATGCATTTAGTACGGAAAAAACTCGAATAAGACAAGATAAAACGTTGAATGTTGCATCTCGAATGGAGCAAGGTGTATCTAAAATAAAGACAAAGTTTGGCATTAGACAGAAGCCTTCCACTACAACTCAGAATAGGAATGTACCATCTGAATCCACTGTATTAAATTCAAAGATCCAGCCTGACATTGGACAGAAGTCTTGTACAATAACCCAGAATAAGAATGTACCACTGGAATCCGATGTATTAAAGATCCAGTCTGCCATTGGACAGAAGTCTTGCGCTTCAACCCATAATAGGAATGTACCATCTAAACCCAGTGTATTTGATTCAGATTGTCTAATTACTGATGTCGATTTAGATGAAGAAATTTGGGATAAAGAACAAACTGCTACTCAGAATACGGAAAAAACTCGAATAAGACAAGATAAAAGGTTGAGTATTGTATCTCGAATGAAGCAAGGTGTATCCAAAACAAAGATCTGGTCTGGCATTAGAAAGAAATCTAGTTCTGCAACCCAGAATAGGAATGTACCATCTAAATCCAGTGCATTAGATTTAAAGATCCAGTCTGTTATTGGACAGAAGTCTTGCACTACAACCCAGAATAGGAATGTACCATCTGAATCCAGTGTATTACATTCAAAGATCCAGTCTGGCACTGGACAAAAGTATTTCACTGCAACCAAAAATAGAAATGTGCCAGAATCTAGTGTATTAGATTCAAAGATCCGATCAGACATTGAACAGAAGTCTTGCGTTTCTACCCAGAATAGGAATGTACCATCTGAATCCAGTGTATTAGATTCAGATTATCTTATTGTTGATGTCAATTTAGACGAAGAAGCTTGGGATGAAACACAAACTGCTACTCAAATAGAATGGGAAAATACCCAAATGATAGATATAGAAACGAAAAAGTCTTCTTTATTGGAAAGATTTGTCACTCTATTAAATAAAATTCAGGAAGCAGAGCATTTGTTAATAATCGAAGATACCATTAAGAGTCTTGAAGCAAAGTTTAAAATTAGGGAAGGAAATGTAATGATTATTATACCTGATGCTCCAATTGAAACCTCAGTATTCAAAAATATAAAACCTCAGAAACTCTCCAAATCTGTGAAAATAAAATCTGAACCTGTTTGATTACTTGTACTATTGCTAATGATCTTTGATGGATCATTCATCTATTATATAATACATATAATACAATGATAGACAAGTATATTTTAATTGCGGCATCTAAAAATATTAGTTTTATTTTGTAGTGTAAATATAATAGGAAAAAACTCACGATGTGCCTAACAAGCTTACTTTTACGCTGTGACTGTATCAACTATGTTTATATTGTCAGAAAAAATTTAATTTTATTTACACAGGTCTTATAGCTAGTTTCATATGTAAAAGGAGATTTTATACTGTTTGTGTGTATGGGAGTGCGAGTTGCATATACTTTTAAATTTATAAAAACTATTTTAGAGCTCATTATATAATATAATTTTCATAATTTCATTTTCAATGCGTTTCAAAAACATAGTTCGATTCTCTTAAATTGATATAAAGAAAACCTTACTGATATTGATTTTATGCTAATCATTCATAATTGTATTTTTACTTTTCTGTGTCAGATGTTTTTAACTTTCCTGCCTATAAAACATTTATACGATCTCTAGATTTTGTAAGATATGTTCCCCCCCCCCCCCCCCATCCCCCCCTAATGGCCAGACACTTGACTTTCGTCATTCGCCTTTGTAAGATATGTAATTTATTGTTTCTTGTTCAAATAATAAGCATCGTGCAATAGTTTCTACGTTTAATCTTGTTGAAATTATCTTCAGAATAATTATCTGTAAATTTCTTATATTTAAATATTTTAAACTGTTTTTTAATTTTAAATTTGTGGGAAAATATTTTGATGGTTATAAAATATTTTGGTGATAAAAGTATGGTTATTACAAGTTGCTATGTTTATTGTTTTAAAATAATTATTTGCTTTTTGTTTTTGTATATAAATGTTATAAACAAATAGCTTGGAGTATGTACAAAAATGTTTTGATCTCCACTAATATTCAATATTTTGTTTTGTTTTTCTAAGTGTCTCGCATGAGTTCCACTGTTAGTTCTTATACTAATGAACTTTATAATAATTATACGTAAGTTTGCGATATTTATTTGTTATAAACTGAGTTTTTTAATATGAATATGAAGTGAAAGATGTTTCGATGCATACAGGGCCGTTTTTGACTATAAACAAAGTTGGCATTGCGGGTCCATCTTCCATGATCAATGTACATTTTTTACTATAAAATTGTACGAGAGGGCCCATCTTCTGTTATCAGTGTTCCTTTTATACTATACAAATTGTATGAGGGGGCCCCAAAATTTACTTTCGCCTAGGGGCCGGGCAAAGTTTCAGTAGCCCTTGATGCATATATGATCTACTGACGTTGTAGAAAATTTACATTACATTATTTTTGAAAAAGAAATGAACACGAGTTTCATCAACTACTTTCAACTTTTATTCATAACAATGAATTTTACTGAAATTTAAATTTTGAATATGGTTTGATGCATTCGATCTTTCCCAACTGCATGATTCTGCAGACATATTTGAAAAGTTATGATACGCTCAAACTGCAGCCAAAATAACTACCTTAAAACAGCATACAAAACACAATTAGTAGTACCGACCGGTTTCGAAGGCAAAAATGACGAAAGTGGGTGTATGTCCTAACGAAGGAATCTATTTTTACCTTCGAAACCGGTCAATACTATTGTGTGTTGTATGCTGCTTTTACAGAAGTAGTATTAATTGTTTATGATGTTGCTCGTGTAGCTTCTTAAACCGGTAATTTTCTATTTTTTTTTTCTATCATATGGCTCTTAAGTTGTTAGTCTTATTCACTTAAAAATCGTTTCGAATCCTTCTACTGTTCTTTTTCTTACCTCCTGTAATTTTTTTGTTCATCTTCTCTATTTTTGTCAGACAAAAATTCTCATCTGCTCTATTTTTGTCCTGTGCCGTAGATTTCCCACCTATGGCACAGGATGCAACTTTTTACAGATAGACACCTCCTTGTCCTGGCTGATGGGCTAATGTGGTTGCTCTGTCTTTTTAGCCTGAATAAGGCAGTTGTTTTCGCCTCTAAAACTGGTCAATACTATTACAAATTTGTTTTATGCTATGTATATAAAAAAAAGATTATTTTTTAGTTACCGTATATTAATATTGGTTCTCCATGAACTATGAAATTATTAAAAATCAATTTAAACTACCGTAGAATTCTTTCGAAGCACCCCCCCCCCACCCCACCACCACCACCACCTTTTTGTCTTAATTTGAAATTCTCAAAAATTCCATAAAAACAGACCCCCCCCCCCCCCACCCTAAATATCAGGAAAAATATAAAAAAATTTCGTCGTCGAATAAAATAAATTTAGTAATAAAAATATCTGGGGTTTTTTAACACTTTACAACATAGTTGAAAAGTGTTTATGACTTTGTTCATTCTGTCTGTCTGTCTGTTCGCACGATAACTGCCGTAAGAATGACTTTATCAAAATGAAATTTTAGTATGTTGTTGAGACGGTCTGTGGGACATATGGGAATGTAAATGAATAATATCACCCAATTAGTTTTGGATTGAACCCGGGTTAAAAAAATGAAATACATTTGAACCCTATGTGACCTAATTTTTCAAACATTTTTAAGCGAAGTTAAAATTCACAAACTGCTTCGAAAATTTTATTAAATATTCAAATTGTCCTATAAATTATATAAAAAAAATTTATTCGGTAATTTTTTAAATAAAAATTAAAATATTAATGACACCCATATAATATGAAGAGATCACGTGACCCACTTTAAAATAAAATCCTTTTTTTCCAGAGTAAAAATTATAATTTTTAAAGTTCTTTTAGATTTAGTGTTGCATCTGTCCTAAAACCGCTTTATTTTTTTTTCTGTGCATCTGTATTCTCATCCAACGCAATTACAATATTTTTTAGTTTAAATGATTATCAAACTTTGATTATTTCTACAACGAAGCCTAATTTTAACGTATGCAAAATGTAAACAAATCAAGCTATAAGATGAGTTGTACATGAATTGCTGAAATTTTTTTAATGTAAAATTATTTAGCTCTGGAGTCTGGAATATAGGTGTTATTCATGAAATATTCACTGATTTCACATAGAGAAGCAGACAATTTTATTGCGTTGCCTTTCTCGATGAAGTTTTAAGCATGAAGTTCGAAATTACTTTTACCTCCATGGTTTTAACTTTCCAAGTAAAATAAATTATTATAGTACTGTGATAATTTATGAGAATGTAGACAAGTGATTGTAAGATGAGTTGCATAAGCATTGCTGAATTTTTTTCACGCAAAATTATTTAACTCTGGAGTGTGGAATAAAGTGTATGAATAAAATGTTCACTACTTTTACATAGAAAACCAGACGATTTATATTTCAATTGCAGCATTTGAATAAAGTTCATTTTTTTCGATGAAGTTTTAAGTTTTCAAGTGAAATAAATTATTGCAGTTCTATGATAATTAAAAAAATATCACCGCTGAATGCATAGCAATTTAGAGATGCGATACATTCTGCTGGTTGCATTTCAGTTGGAAAGTGTTTCATAATCAATACTTTATGCATGATTGATCTCTCTTGTTATCTTATAATCATGCTCATGAGATAACCATAAATTGATTCAAAATTTGAATCCCCTTACATACTGCGCGATTTTCCGTCGCATTTCCATCGCATCGAAGGAATTCTACAGTACTGTAAAAAAAATTTTTTTTTTGCATATTGTTAATCGGGACCTTGAGCTGCATCCCCCCCTCCCCCCGCACGATCCCCCATCCTTAAATGGATCCTGGTTCCAAGACTGAGAATTTGTTCAGTTGAATCTTGGATATACATACACAAAGCACACACAATGTAGACGCAAGTTACTTTCTAAATGTTTGGTAGTGTTATAGTTACTTTTTAGACAAAATATGAAGTTAGCTATTTTACTTCAGTGTATTTAATCATGACTTGCTTATTTTGTCGTATTTAACCGTATGATGTTGAAATAATCATTTATTTTAGAATTTTTTTGTTAATTGCTTTGTTTTATTATGATTGCACTGATAAATATTTTCATGTTTTGACAATCAAATTTTGTTTCAACATTTATATATAGATACTCTTTATTTTATTTTCCCCTGTACATACATATGCTAACAGATTTTGAGGGGTGGGATCCTTATCAGCCCAGAAATCGTTGTTTGTTGTGGAATATTCAACATTTTAATGGGCCTGTCATTATTTCTTCAAATAATGTCAAATTTTTAGGATGTCTTGTCTTATCTATTACTAAAAAAAAGATTTAAAGTTGTTTTATGATAGTTTAATTAATAGTTTTTGAAAGTGTGCCTTGCGATACAAGTGCTGCGAGCCTGTTTTTGGATAAACTGTAACATATTAATTCCCATTTTTTTTTAATATAATCTATTAAGAAATTATATCTAAACCTCCACCTAAAAGTTTGCAAAAAAAATCATCTCAAAAATCGTTGTTTGTTGTGAAATATTCAACATTTTATGGGCCTGTCATTATTTCTTCAAATAATGTCAAATTTTTAGGATGTCTTGTTTTATCTATTACTACAAAAAAAAGATTAAAGTTGTTTTATGATAGTTTAATTAATAGTTTTTGAAAGTGTGCCTTGCGACACAAGTGCTGCGAGCCTGTTTCTGGATAAACTGTAACACATTAATTCCCTTTTTTTTTTTTAATATAATCTATTAAGAAATTATATCTAAACCTCCACCTAAAAGTTTGCAGAAGAAAAATCAGCTCAAAAATCGTTGTTTGTTGTGGAATATTCAACATTTTATGGGCCTGTCATTTCTTCAAATAATGTCAAATTTTTAGGATGTCTTGTTTTATCTATTACTACAAAAAAAAGATTAAAGTCGTTTTATGATAGCTTAATTAATAGTTTTTGAAAGTGTGCCTTGCGATACAAGTGCTGCGAGCCTGTTTCTGGATAAACTGTAACACATTAATTCCCATTTTTTTTTTAATATAATCTATTAAGAAATTATATCTAAACCTCCACCTAAAAGTTTGCAGAAAAAAAATTGAGGTAATTTTGTAATTAAATGCTGAAAATATAAAAAAAAATTATAGAACATTTTTTTAATAAAAATTTATTGACTTAGTAGGTAGAGTATGCATAGAAGGTAGAGTATGCATATATGCATATAATACAATAGCAAAGTTTGAAAATTGAGTTTAATTAATTTTTGCGCACAAAGTTGAAAATAACAGTTTTGAGAAAACAGACAGCAAAATCAGGGAGACTTGCTTGATTTGAGCATGTATTAATTGCCTCACCAAATTTATTATAAAACGCATTCTAATTCGAATATATACATATATATATATTAATGTTAACATTTTGTTCAATAAATATAGAAAATATAAAAAAAATAAGATTTTAGGTTTAAAAGTGCCCCCCCCCCCCCCTTACATAAAAAACTTGAACTTTCAGCCTATCGCATCCTCTCCCCCTTAGAAATATCACTTCGATTTTTAAAACCCCACGAAATGCTTCCTATTGGTTTTATTAAGTTTACACAGTATCTTCTTAATTGGCAAGTGTAGTTACGAAATTCAAAAACGAAATCAAATATCTAGATAACACCAGGTTTATTAAAAGCAACAATAAGCCAAACAGGAGCAAAATATAGATATTAGTTTTCTACACATCTGGCAAAGTCGCAAAACGATTGTCAGGTAAAATAAAACAGTAAATAAATGCTCAATGAATTCATAAACATATAAGCCCTAATCTTAAAACACTGATGCATTTACAATAAATTGATCGAAATCAATAAGATAAATTACATAACCAATACAAACATATACTTCCTAAAAAAATCCAGAAAAACTCAGATATCTTGCAAAATTTGTAAAGAACCTTTCTGTCCCAGCTGGGTCTCAACCCCACGCATCTTCCTACTGTCCAGCCTACGCTCTCCCAATTCAGGTATTCAAAGCTCTTATAGTCAAAGTAGACTCTGCATTATTTTCCCTTTAATGTCAGACTGCCGTACAACTTGACGATCTGACTGATCTGCTCCTGCTATTTTTACTTCAGGTTGGTCTCCTGGTAATATTTTTATCCTCCAGGTCAGCTTCAGGGATAATAATTATCCTCCCGATTTGAAATCGGCTATCAATATCCCAGAGTCCGCTGATTTCGTGCTAGTCGCTCTAGGGTCACTTTCAGATCCCTGACTTCATTGCACTAACTTGCAAGGTTAATTTGTTCGGACGCCATTGTAAGAAACCTTTCTGTCCCAACCGACGCGCGAACCATGGATCTTCGTACTAGCCAGCCGACGCTCTGCTAATTGAGTTATTGGGAAAGAATTACAAACTCTTATAATCGAATTGGACTCTGCATTCTTCTCCCTCTAATGTCAGATTGATGTGTAACTTCACAATCTGACTAACCACCTCCTGCTATTTTTACTTTAGCCTGATGATATTTTTACTTTCCTTCTATTTTTACTTTACTACTATTTTTACTTTACTACTATCTTTACTTTACCACCTGATGAAATTTTATCCCTCATATCAGCTTTATGGGTAATCGTTGTCCTCCCGATTTGAAATCTGTCCTCAATATCCCAGAGTTCACTGAATTCCTGCTAGTCATACTAGGGTCACTTTCAGATCGCTAACATCATTGCACTAACTTGCAGGGTTAATTTGTTCAAACGCCATTGTAAAAACCTTTCTGTCCCAACCGACGCGCGAACCATGGAACTTCGTACTGGCCAGCCGACGCTCTACCAATTGAGTTATTGGGAAGGAATTATAAACTCTTATAGTCGAATTGGACTCTGTATTCTTCTCCCTCTAATGTCAGATTGACGTGTAACTTCACAATCTGACTAGCCACCTCCTGCTATTTTTACTTTAGCCTGATGATGTTTTTACTTTAGCCTGATGATATTTTTACTTTACTTCTATTTTTACTTTACTACTATTTTCACTTTACTACTATCTTTACTTTACCACCTGATGAAATTTTTATCCCTCATATCAGCTTTATGGGTAATCTTTGTCCTCCCGATTTGAAATCTATCCTCAATATCCCAGAGTTCACTGAATTCCTGCTAGTCATACTAGGGTCACTTTCAGATCGCTAACATCATTGCACTAACTTGCAGGGTTAATTTGTTCAAACGCCATTGTAAAAACCTTTCTGTCCCAACCGACGCGCGAACCATGGAACTTCGTACTGGCCAGCCGACGCTCTACCAATTGAGTTATTGGGAAGGAATTGCAAACTCTTATTGTCGAATTGGACTCTGCATTCTTCTCCCTCTAATGTCAGATTGACGTGAAACTTAACTATCTGACTAACCACCTCCTGCTATTTTTACTTTAGCCTGATGATGTTTTTACTTTAGCCTGATGATATTTTTACTTTACTTCTATTTTTACTTTACTACTATTTTCACTTTACTACTATCTTTACTTTACCACCTGATGAAATTTTTATCCCTCATATCAGCTTTATGGGTAATCTTTGTCCTCCCGATTTGAAATCTATCCTCAATATCCCAGAGTTCACTGAATTCCTGCTAGTCACACTAGGGTCTCTTTCAGATCGCTAACATCATTGCACTAACTTGCAGGGTTAATTTGTTCAAACGCCATTGTAAAAACCTTTCTGTCCCAACAGACGCGCGAACCATGGAACTTCGTACTGGCCAGCCGACGCTCTACCAATTGAGTTATTGGGAAGGAATTGCAAACTCTTATTGTCGAATTGGACTCTGCATTCTTCTCCCTCTAATGTCAGATTGACGTGAAACTTAACAATCTGACTAACCACCTCCTGCTATTTTTACTTTAGCCTGATGATGTTTTTACTTTAGCCTGATGATATTTTTACTTTACTTCTATTTTTACTTTACTACTATTTTCACTTTACTACTATCTTTACTTTACCACCTGATGAAATTTTTATCCCTCATATCAGCTTTATGGGTAATCTTTGTCCTCCCGATTTGAAATCTATCCTCAATATCCCAGAGTTCACTGAATTCCTGCTAGTCACACTAGGGTCACTTTCAGATCGCTAACATCATTGCACTAACTTGCAGGGTTAATTTGTTCAAACGCCATTGTAAAAACCTTTCTGTCCCAACCGACGCGCGAACCATGGAACTTCGTACTGGCCAGCCGACGCTCTACCAATTGAGTTATTGGGAAGGAATTGCAAACTCTTATTGTCGAATTGGACTCTGCATTCTTCTCCCTCTAATGTCAGATTGACGTGAAACTTAACAATCTGACTAACCACCTCCTGCTATTTTTACTTTAGCCTGATGATGTTTTTACTTTAGCCTGATGATATTTTTACTTTACTTCTATTTTTACTTTACTACTATTTTCACTTTACTACTATCTTTACTTTACCACCTGATGAAATTTTTATCCCTCATATCAGCTTTATGGGTAATCTTTGTCCTCCCGATTTGAAATCTATCCTCAATATCCCAGAGTTCACTGAATTCCTGCTAGTCACACTAGGGTCACTTTCAGATCGCTAACATCATTGCACTAACTTGCAGGGTTAATTTGTTCAAACGCCATTGTAAAAACCTTTCTGTCCCAACCGACGCGCGAACCATGGAACTTCGTACTGGCCAGCCGACGCTCTACCAATTGAGTTATTGGGAAGGAATTGCAAACTCTTATTGTCGAATTGGACTCTGCATTCTTCTCCCTCTAATGTCAGATTGACGTGAAACTTAACAATCTGACTAACCACCTCCTGCTATTTTTACTTTAGCCTGATGATGTTTTTACTTTAGCCTGATGATATTTTTACTTTACTTCTATTTTTACTTTACTACTATTTTCACTTTACTACTATCTTTACTTTACCACCTGATGAAATTTTTATCCCTCATATCAGCTTTATGGGTAATCTTTGTCCTCCCGATTTGAAATCTATCCTCAATATCCCAGAGTTCACTGAATTCCTGCTAGTCACACTAGGGTCACTTTCAGATCGCTGACATCATTGCACTAACTTGCAGGGTTAATTTGTTCAAACGCCATTATAAAAACCTTTCTGTCCCAACCGACGCGCGAACCATGGAACTTCCTATTCGCCAGCCGACGCTCTACCAATTGAGTTATTGGGAAGGAATTACAAACTCTTATAGTCGAATTGGACTCTGCATTCTTCTCCCTCTAATGTCAGATTGACGTGTAACTTCACAATCTGACTAGCCGCCACCTGCTATTTTTATTTTAGCCGCATGATGTTTTTACTTTAGCCTGATAATATTTTTACTTTACTTCTATTTTTACTTTACTACTATATTTACTTTACTACTATCTTTACCACCTGATGAAATTTTTATCCCTCATATCAGCTTTATGGATAATCGTTGTTCTCCCGATTTGAAATCTGTCCTCAATATCCCAGAGTTCACTGAATTCCTTCTAGTCACACTAGGGCCACTTTCAGATCGCTGACATCATTGCACTAACTTGCAGGGTTAATTTGTTCGAACGCCATTGTAAAAACCTTTCTATCCTAACCGACGCTCAGACCACAGATCTTCATACTGGCCAGCCGACGCACTGCTAATTGAGCTTTTGGGGCGGAATTACAAACTTTTATAGTCGAAGTGGACCCTGCATTCTTCTCCCTCTAATGTCAGATTGACGTGCAACTTGACAATCCAACAAACCACCTCCTGCTATTTTTACTTCAACTTAACCAATTTTTATCTCTCATGTCAGGTTCATGGGCAATCGTCCTTCCGATTTGAGATCGGCGCTCAATATCCCAGAGTCTACTGAATTTGTACTAGTTAATTTGTACAGTTCCACTTGTAGGGCACAGCAATACTGATACCGGGATATGTAGTTGTAATGGGCAAACAATGCGTGCATAGTTTAGTAATGTTTCGATACTTTATTAATGTCGTTTCTCATTGTATCAATACTCTGTCGTATCGACGTCATCAATATCCCAACCAAGATAATTGCATTTTCTGCATTTTACAATTTAGAGAATGAAAATTCAAAGATTAAATTGTAACTTGTTTATAATTTTTATTTTAAGAAACTACATGAAACTAAGATAAAATAAATAACACGTCCCTGGTTAAACATCAGATAAAGACACTGAAATATAAAAGTTCTATTTTCACAATTAAGGACCTTAAAACACAATATAAAAGGCCTGTAGCGCTTTCTGGTGTCAAATGCCCTGCATCAGAAGGCATCGGGAATTATCCTTCTAGAATTAACATCACTTATTTATATATGCCATCTCTGTCTGTGTGTCTTTTATCACACTCTATTCGCCCTTTCATGGTGCTACATTTTCTGTGTCAGGTAGTGTATTCTTTTCAAAAGTGAATATACTGAGTGAAGTACTGAAAATAAATGTCATAATTTGATGAAATTGGTGATACAATACGTATAGAAAGCTATTGAATCAATACATAGTAAAAATCGTATAAAGTGTATCGATACGACATGCCAATGTATCGCAAAGCCATGTATCAAAACTCCCAAGTGTGTATGTAAAGTCATACATTTTCTATTTAGAACATAGAGGCCTCCTTTTAATAGCATTTCAGAGTTAGAATGGAATTTTCTGGCTGTAGTGCATCTTAATAATTATTTTTCTATGGATTTTTTTTTGTTGTTGTTTAAATTTACCTTTTCATGCACAACCAGATGTTTGCTTTTGTTAAGGCGTATTATTTGTACTGTTTATGTAGCTGTTTTGATTTGTATTTAATGAATGGTATTTTGTGAGTTTTATGTATAGGACATAGTGGCGTAATGGATAAAAGGGACACAGTACCCATAACAATGATCAAAATATCGATTTTATCCTCTCAAATTGTAACTGTAACATTCTAAATATGTGCGTGAAATTTCAAAGCTGTACCTTCCTTATTTAAGAGGTTATTAAAGATTTTCTGCAGGATGACAGAAATTAAACAAGTCACGAAAGAAAACTTCGTTTTCCTAGTTTTATTAGTTTTTCTAAATATTCATCTTGCATGAAATTAATATAAAGATTTGTAGTTACTTTAAAAAATGTATAAACTAAGATTTTTTTATATTTCCTCATTTTTTCACTATATGTTTTAAATTTATATTAAATCTAATGTCGGTCTAAAAATCCATCTAATATTTTGTGTTGTATATTCCAAGAAATATAAAGATAAATTTGGAGCAAAAGTATTAACATTTAAAAAAGTAATAGGAATTTTAAAAAATTAATTTTAATTAAACACGCACTGTAATTATTTTTTTCAAATTTCGTTTATAATTTAATGTTAAAATATAATATAACCACAGCTTCCACCATAATACTTCTTTTTAACACTTTACAACATATTTGAAAAGTGTTTATGACTTTGTTCTTTTATTCATTCATTCATTCATTCATTCATTCATCCATTCTGTCGGTGTTCGCATGATAACTGCCATAAAAATGACGTCATCAAAATGAAATTTTAGTATGTCGTTCAGACGGTCTACGGGACCTATGCGAATATAAATGAATAATATCACCCAATTAGTTTTGGATTGAACACGGGTTGAAAAATGAAATACATTGATCCCTATGGGACCTAATTTTTCAAACATTTTTAAGCGAATTTAAAATTCACAAATTGCTTCGAAAGTTTTAGGAAATATTCAAATTACTCCATAAAAAATTTCAGCAAAATATATTCGGTAGTTTTTTAAATAAAAATTAAAATAATCATTACACCCATATCATATAAAGAGATAACGTGACCCACTTCAAAATAAAATGTGACATTCATCTTGTGTCAAAATCGTGACTTTTAAAGTTCTTTTTAATTTATACTTAGTGTCGTATCCGTCCTAAAACCGCTTTATTTTTGCTTAATTTCTGTGCATCTATATTCTGAAACAGAGCAATTACAATATATTTCAGTTTAAATGATCATCAAACTTTGATCATTTCTACAACGGAGCCTAGTTTTCACTTATGGAAAATGTAAACACATCAAGCTGTAAGATGAGTTATTTAAGAATTGCTGAATTTATTTAACGCAAAATTATTTAGGTCTGGAGTCTGCTGTATAGTTGATATGAATGAAACATTCATTGATTTTACATTGAGAAGCAGACTTTTTCGATGAAATTTTAAGCATAGGGTTAAATTACTTTTACCTCCATGGTTTTAAGTTTTTAAATAAAATAAATTATTGAAGTATTGTGATGAATGAAAGGAATGAAATAAAAGTGGATGAATGAAATATTTATAGCTTTTATATAGAGAGCCAGGCGATTTATATTTCAATGACATCATTTGAATAAAGTTAATTTTTTTTTATGAAATTTTATGTTTTCAAATATAATAAATTATTGTAGTATTGTGATAATTTTAGAAATATTACGGCTGAATGCATCGCATTTTAAAGATGTTTAAATAAAATTGCATTGCAGTTGGAAAATGTTTCATCAATGCTTTATGCATGATTGATCTTTCTTGTTTTAAATGTTGAGAGGTTACCGTGTCCCTTTGAGCTAGCTCTCTCATACAAGATTTTATTTCGGGCCCATTCTCCACTATTTCCATGATCTTAGCTTATACTTGTTACTATATTAGTTACAATGTGCAGTATAATTTTGTTAGAACGTGTTAAAATTGTTATATTGTAAACATCTGTTATAATGTATAACATATTTGTCAGAAATTATATTTGCTAAGAATGCGTATATTTGTATACTTGCCAGAAAAAAATGGGTGATTGGAATGTAACGAGATCTAGAACCACTGTAAATCGGATCGTACTGTGAAGTAATGTAATGTAGTATTCCCATCAGCGGGCTTGCGGAATCCAGGGCTCCCTGTATTGCAGGCCGGCAATTACGCCACTGATATGACATAACAATTTGCTGTAAATGTTAAAAAATAAAAGAACATTTGAAAACAGTTCTCATAGATTTTCTTTTCATTTTTATGTGGAAATGTCACTATACATCTTAAGTAACATTTCTCTATTTTAAATAACATATACAGACATTGCATTCTAAAATGGATCTGATATGTGTATCTATGTGTTTAATGCATAGATTTATGTTGTAGCAAAATGACTAAAAATTTACATAAAATTTCCTTGCACGTGCTCTACCTTCTTAAATGTCGGGTTGCATTCTTCTTGAAGCACCCTAGTTATAAAAATACAACCAAATTTCATGAGAATTGCTTCATTCTATCGGTCTGCATCGTATTTCCTGTTGGGAAAGTAAAACTTGTAATGTCTCAAGAACAACTGGTGATAACTAAGAGTGTAAATTAATTTCGTATTAAACGCCCTTAAAACATCTACGCATTTTATGATTGCAAGCATCTGAATAAATTGTTTATATATATGATCTGTTTTACTTTTCGAACAAAAATGTGTAATAATTACAGAACGGGGCAATTTAAAGTCCTCAGGACCCGATCAAGCCAAAGTGAGGTCCCAGGTCTAAGTGTTAATTCGAGGGCCCCTATGCACACAAAACATTAAATATCAAATTTGAGTACTCAGGGCCATAGGACCCGGAGGCCCTTTTGTGCATTTAAAAACTTCAAAAATGTTTTACTTCAAAGTAATATAGTAAGACGTTACGAATGATAATATTTAAAAGTATTAACATATTTTCATAATTTAAAAAATAAACTAACATTACCAAACTATAATCTTATTACATTTAAATATGTCTATTTTGAGTAAATAATTATTCTAATATTTGAACTCAGAGATCTTTAAATTTTACACATAGATAATGCTTAAGAAAAAGTTTTTCACTGAAGACGATATAAACAAAATCCAAGTCTTAAGGTATGAGGATATGTGTCAAAATTGTTGAACTCACACATATAAGTAAAAATTCTCTGGATTATTCTATACCTGTACCAATACGAATGATTACACAAAATAAAATATTAACCTAAATAGCAAATTTTAACATTAACATGGAAGATATAAATTTCATGTTTACAAACAAGAAAATCATTCCATTTAAAGAAAGGTGTAAAACTTATATTTGAAATAACACTAAAAGGAAGTAAACCCTGTTGAATAATAGAAAATTACCCAAATATGTTTAGAAATTGTATTATATCTTACTTTGTACCATAATACATAAAATGAGATGACTTTCCTTACGCAAAGAAACACAAACCTAAATGCAGAATCTTAAATACCATGAAATGGACCATATTTTTATCATATTATTTTAAAAGACTTCCTCCTTACCTTTTTGGAAGCAAAATCATCAATTATGTCACTAAAATCTAATTTTACAGTATTGTCATTTTTTTATAGTTAAAAGAGAAAATGCTTTCAAATTTTTCTGGGTCAATATACACCTATTTCTGTTTTTTACTCTTTTCAGTGCAGTAAATGAACGTTCGCTCGAACAGTTTGTGATAGGTAAAGTAAGAAAATGGAAAACCCAATTGGAAAAACCTTCTTCACAAAGTGACTGACGATTGGAAGTAAAAAGTTTGCATATATAACAATATACACAACTCCTTTCGATGGTGAATAAATTAGCCAATCTCTTTTCGTTTTTAACACTTTACAACAAAGTTGAAAAGTGTTTATGACTTTGTTCATTCTGTCTGTCTGTCTGTCCGTTAGCACGATAACTGCCGTAAAAATGACTTAAAATGAAATTTTAATATGTTGTTCAGATGGTCTGTAGGACCTATGGGAATATAAATGAATAATATCACACAATTAGTTTTGGATTGAACCCGAGTTGAAAAAATGAAATACATTGAGCCCAATGGGACCTAATTTTTCTAATATTTTTTAAGCGGATTTAAAATTCACAAATTGCTTCGAAAATTTTAGGTAATAGTCAAGTTGTTCCATAAAATATATAAAAAAAATTCAGCTAAATATATTCAGTAGTTTTTTAAATAAAAATTAAAATAATAATTACACATCTTATATGAAACGATCACGTGACCATGATATGAAACGATCACATGACCCACTTCAAAATGATATATGGCATCCATCTTGTTTCAAATTCGTGATTTTTTAAAGTTCTTTTTAATTCATATTGAGTGTTGTATCCATCCTAAAACTACTTTATTTCTGCTTAAATTCTGTGCATCTACATACTAAAACAACACAATGACAATATATTTGAGTTTAAATTCTCATTCAAATTTGATTATTTCTACAACTAAGCCTATTTTTCACCTATGTAAAATGTAAACAGCAAAATATGTAGAATGAGTTGTATTAGAATTACTGTATTTCTTTAACACAAAATAATTCAGTCCATGGAGTCTGCATGGCTGATATGAATGAAATATTAATTGATTTTATAAACAGAAGGACGATTTTTTTCGATGAAGTTTTAAGCATAAAGTTTATGAATTGTAGCTCCATGGTCTTAATTTTTAAATAAAATAAATTATTATAGTATTTTGATGAATGAAATGGAGAAAGTTATGAATGAAATCCTGCTTTTATAGAGAGATCCAGGCGTGTTATTTTTTCTATGACGTCATTTGAATTAATTTCAGTTGTTTTCGATGAAGTTTTCAAATATAATAAATTATCGTAGTATTATGATAGATTTAAAAATATTACCGTGGAATGTATTGCATTTTAGAGATATTTAAACCACGCAATTTATATTTCAATGCCGTCATTTGAATGAAGTTCATTTTTTTCGATGAAGGTTTAAGTTTTCAAATATAATAAATCAATGTAGTATTGTGATAAGTTTTAAAATATTACCGAGGAATGTATTGCATTTTCGACTTTTTTAAATAAAATTGCATTGAAGTTGGAAAGTGTTTCATAATCAATGCTTTAAGCATGATTGATCTATCTTGTTTTTCCTTGTCTTGTTTATATCTATTAAAAGTTTTGTTCGGTGAGAACTCGTTCTTTATTGCTACAAACCCGCTTCGAGTCATGCATTTCCAAAATGAACTGATGTGGTTTATGTTGCACCAAATATTCTCTCATCTCTTCTGATATAACAGACAGCTAAAGAGCTGGATCATCAGGATAAGTTAATGTCGATTTTACAGCGTTATATGTTTCAAAATGATGGCAATCAGAAGGTTTCACTGGACTGCAATTCACGATTATCTCTGCTTCTTTATTTTCTAATATCACCAAATCCAACGGATCTGCTACTGTTATTTCTGCAATCGCATTAGGCGTAACAAATTTTTCAATACTTTCTTTTAAGCATTTTGCCGCTAAATTCGTGCCAAACTTTTTTTGCCTCTTTTGGTTTGGCTTCCAGATAAATATTTTCGTGAAGACATTTTTAGATTTGCTTTAACTAGATTGCCTACTGACTTTATTTAGCAAATAAATTTAACAAATTCAGCAAATGGAGTAGTAGTAGTAGTAGTAGTAATGGTAACTGCCCGTTTCGGACTCCTGGAGCGTATACTACGTTCGCAAGAACGGGTTTGCGCTCCGCAACTAAACTTACAACATGCCGCCCTGGCAGCAAGAAGCAAAACGCATTAAATTAGCATAGACAGCTCACCAAACGCTTCACGTCACAGTCCGAAAATGCAAATTAAAGTTTGAGATATAGTATAAAACCTCAGCACAAACTACCCAAAAACAGAAAGCAGGGGGGGGGGGGGGAGGGACCGTTGCCAACGAGCAGTAAAAAATAAAAAACCAACTCACCGCTAGCAACCAAGGAGAAACGTGGCCAGACAGGCCGCCCGGAATGAGCCTTTGGACAAAAAGTCACATAGGGAAGACAGCGAAAAGGGGGTAGAGGCCAAAGCTTAAAACAAACTTTTCCGTTGGTGTTTGTACTTCCTAGCAGAAGGTGGTCGACTGTATCGGCGACATGACAGGTAGTGCAGACGGATAGGAGACCAGGTTCACTCGAAAAAGTACCGCGTTGGTCAGAAGGGTCTTAGTCCGCAGCCGGGCTAGCAGGGTTTCTCCGCAACGGGAGATAGGGTAATTTTTGAAAAACCAACAGTGAGGCTCGATGTGGTCAAAGTTAATAAAGTACTTGCTTGTGGTCCAGGCGCAGTCCTCCGCAATGGCTCCCTTCCGTTTAAGAGAGGCCGCCTAATCTTCTGGAGATATCCAGGGGATGGAGTTGAGGTTATGTGAGTGCGCTTTGGCGAGTCGATTAGTTTCTTCATTAGGGCCAATGCCTTTGTGTCCAGGTACCCAGACCAATTTGATGATCCGGACTCTCCGGAGGGTTTCTCCCAGCTTCTTGATGAGAAAAAGGATCACATTCGGGGACTTTTTGTCCACATTACCTTAAGGACGGACAGGCTATCTGATAAAATCACTAATTGCTGCTCTTCAGTCGTTGGTTCAGATAGCTAGACTAATAGAGAGGGCTTCCGCAGTGAAGATTGAGTTAAGATGAGGGACAGACTTAGATCTCCCACGGTTACAGGAAGCTAACGCTAGTAGAAGTTCGAGATTCAGACGCGTCCAACGCTAGGCAGGTATAGTTAGTCCATGTCTCCCGATGTTCTCTGAATTGCGCGCAGATTTCAGAGTCCCGTAACTTGGTATCTTGGAACCGGAGATCATTGGTGTGGATGATAAGCCCCGGGTAGGGCCACCTGTCAGGAGGAGGGTCCAATGGACCAGGTCTGCTTCAGGAAAACCAAAATCCTGACGTATTTCGTCCACTTCTGAGCAAGTTGACTCTGGGTGATCAGCGAGGAGCCATCCATTTAGGATCCTTTTGATCGGGGAGAAGCGTTCTAGTGCTTTGTGCCTGATGATAAATCGGCGTTTGAGGCACTCGTGCCAGCGAGACAAATCCCATGTCCCAGTTTCTCTACGGAGGACGGGAAGCGGGGTCCACTTGGGGAACCCGGTGGTTACTCTTAAAGCTGCGTTGTAGATGACCTCGATCCTCTTTTTGTCCGTGGCGCAGGCTTTGGAATGTATGATACACCCGTAGTCCAACATGGACTTAATGACCCCATTCACTAAGCGCAGAAGGTGTCCGGTGGTAGTCCCCCCTTGCGAGTGGGCGATGTGCTTAATATAGTTAAGCTTTCGAAAGCCACGCATGCGAAATTTCTCGAAATTCTTCTTCCAGGTCATATTCTGGGAAAAGTGGAGGCTTGGGATCCGGACAGTGGTGACCCAAGGTATCGTTCGACCGAGAATCTCGACATTGAACTGGGGCGAGGTTTTTTTTTTCTTTGAGAAATTAGTCGCGGAGTATTTAGCCGGGTCGATAGTTAACTTCCAGTAGCCACACGACTGTTCCATGTTGGTTAACGTCGCCTGGATTTTTCCGTTTGACCTCTGTCCATTCGCACCCTTGGGCCAAAACGAAGATATTGTTCGTATAAATGACTATTTCGGGATTTGATACTGCGGTCTCGAAGATGTCTCGCATGTAGATTGTAAAGAGAAACGGAGATAGGACAGATCCCGGAGGAATTCCGCAGTAGCTAGGAGTCTTTCGAGATAGGCATCCTCTCCACCGGACCTGAAAGTGGCGGTGGGAAACAAATTCAAAAATCCATTTCGCAACCCTCCACGTGAAACCTGCGTCCAACACTTTGAACAGGAACCCTTCCCTCCAAACTGAGTCGTAAGCGGATTTAATGTCCAGAGAGATAAGGACTATATGTTTTTTCGCTGTTCTTGCAGCCATTATGTCTTCATGAATTTTTGCCAAGGAAGCAAAGCAATCGCGGAAGGGGAGAAAGCCGTGATTTTCATGGAAAATGTCCTTCGTGAAGGCCCTGTGGATCATTCGGGAAAGAATCATTCTCTCCATGACTTTCGCTACCACTGAGGTTAAGGCAATCGGGCGATACGACTCCAAAGCTTGCCTGTCTTTCCCTCTCTTCAGGATTGGGACGGGACCGAACTTTTCCAGGATTCTGGAATATCTCCTGAGGTCCAGTCGTTGTTTAGCAAGTTGAGCAATTTCAGCTGGTTTTCTATTGTTAGTCCCCGTGTAGGGTCTTGATGTGGATCCCATCAAGCCCAACCGATCCCTGGGTCGTGTTAGATAGGGATCTCCTTAGTTCTTTGAGCCCAAAAGGCGCGTTGAAATCCTGATTTTTGTCGTCGCTAAGGGAATCCCCTTCAGCGGTTCGACGCGGCCATACCAGTCAGCAAAAACTTTGGCCTGGGATGTGGTGACGAGGTGTCCCGTCCGTCGATCTTGAGGATCCAATGAGATATAGGAGGGGTCACTGCTTTTGATAAGTGCTTTCAACATCTTATAGATGAATCCGAACTGGCACACCTTCTGCCAATAGTTCCGCAAGGTTGTTCGGATGGCTTTACGAAGCTTGTTAGAAAAGTGTCGGTAAGATATCCAGAAATCTCGCCGGAGGGTGGTCTTAGCCTTCCGCAAGAACCGCCTCTTTTGCCCCAATAGAGAGCTGCATTCGCTGTTCCACCAGGGGTCCCCAGAAAGTACGTTAAGGGCCTGCCAACGGACAATGTCCGCCATGGCCGAGCCACAAGCACTCAGTAAATGTTCGTACGTGATAATCTCCTCGCCGAACTCCCTGAGCGACTTATTCAGCCGCATTTGGATCGTACTCCAGTTGGACCGTACCCCAGTTGGACCTTTTCCGGACGTCTTGGGTATTATAAGAGATCCGCAGATTAGCTTCTACTTTGATAGGAAAGTGATCCGAGGGGAAGCAATCGACGTGTACTATTGCGCTCGACTGCAAAGTGATATTGGAAGAGCAAATGCAGAGATCGATAAGGGAAGTATTCCCATTCCAGGAGATATGCGTAGGGACGTTGTCGTTTAGGAGGTTGATGTTTTATCCCATGATCCAATTGGCCACTATCTCAGCGCCGGGAGAAGTTCGGCCGGAGCCCCAGCACCTGTGCTGGGAGTTACAGTCGCCCAGGACACGGAACGATTTACTGATTGAAGCCAGGAGATGGTCCAACTAGGCTCCCTCAAAACATTCCCTTTGAGAGTAAATGTTGATGATGGAGAAGGTTGTAGTTTGCCCCAAACGAAGCTTGACCCCAATCACCTCAGTACCATGGGAGGAGTCATTCGGAATAGATATGAGACGGGATCTGATCTTTCACACAGATGGCAGCACCACAGTCCCTCCCAAATGGGCGATCGGCTCGGTGGACGACCCGGTGGGGAAGGGAGAAAGGTATCGACCTCGAGAGAAAAGTTTCCCGAGACACCATCAGCAGCAGAACTAAAAAAACCGATCAACAAGCCAGGGGCGCTTATCACTAAGACCGCGACAATTCCACTGAACCACCGAAAAACCCAGAGCAAAAAAACACAAAAACGAAAGCAGCAAGCGAAGAACGAAAAATACCGCCAACAACACACGCCCCCCCCCCCCCCCCCGCCATCTTTTTTCCTCTCTCTACCTTGGACTTCACAGCGTCCGCTAGACCAAGGGCAAAATGCAAATTGTTAACTATAGGCATACTTTCTAGCTCCATCTTCACATTTTCGCCGTGTTCCTTCGATTTCACACGATTTAATTGTTGTGTCCCCGTTTTGGAGGCGAAGATTATACTCGTTTCGAGATTATTTGGTTCATGTTGCCATAGAACTTGTTCGTTGCATTGGTTATCATCTTGCCTATTTTATCTCCAGTTTCTTTAATGGATTTTTCTAATCTGTTCATACTATCTTGACTAATGATATTCATTCGGGCCTGTATTTCTGTCTCAATTTTGGCACTGACCTCTTCCTTCAGTATGCTGGCATTTCTACTTTGATTGCTTGAAAAAACTGCTTGAGGTCTTGTTGAGTGATAATGTTGGTCGGGCCAACATGCCCAGTCGGGGGGTCTTTAGCAACACCCGCATACATTCCTGGTCCGGATCTCGTTTCCCTGTCTTTATAGCGCTTTCGAGCTTCTTGCAAAGAGAGCCGATTTCTGCATTTGAAACGCAGAAGCGCGTCCTCTGCTAAATAGGAAGGACAGTTCTTGTCATTGCCTTTATGGGCTTCTTTGCAGTTTGGGCACTACATAGTTTCGGCATTACGTGACCCCAGTTCATGTTCACCTCCGCAGTGGAAGCACTGCTGTGAGTCGCGAGACATTTTGAGGTTGTGGTTAAATTTAAAACACCGGGTGCATTGACGAGGCCGGTCAATGAAGACCAAGACTCTATGAATTTCGAACCAGAAGGTGACTGCATATGGTAGCTGGGTTCCTAGGATGGCTACTAAAACTGTCGAGGTAGGCTAGCGAATTCCCCCTGAAAACTTTGAGAACCGCCGAACTTCTTTCGCTTCAAATCCGCCTTCCGTGAGTTCTTCTGCTATGTCCGAACACGTGACCTCCATATTTATGTTAAACAGTAAGAATCGAGATGTGATACAATCAAATTGTAGTGATGTTTTTTGTAGGAACAGATAGGAGGGATTTCAGTTCCATCAGTCTATTAGCAGCTTCCAAATGAGTTGTTTGCGCAAGTAGCTTGTTGGTTCGAGTGAGTTGCATGTAGGACAATAAATCCATGGCCCCGAGTACGGCCATGAGATTGGTTTTTAGTTGTTTGGGGTGAATTCCAGGTATTGCTCCGTCGATAGCTTCTATGACTAGAGATATGACCTATGCGACATGCTTGACAGCTGAAGAGAGCTGTTCAATTTGAGAACCTTGGTTCGTGTATAGGAGAGGATCATATATGCTCATTTTCTCATTCAATTTCATGATATTCATACTAAAATGAGAGCTTATCCCGCCGGGGTAGCCGCCGCTGACTCCGCCACTCTTGAAAACAGTCTGAAGAGGTAGATGAAGCAGAGCTTAGAGCCACGTAAGCACTCGAGCCGCCGCCCTTGCGTGCGCTCGACGCAAGGAAAGACAGAAAAGCTAAGGCAAAGAAAATCAGTAATACAAACAAACAACTCTTACACCTGAGAGGGAAAACTACACTTGAGTTTCACTAACACCTGCTAAAGGACATCAACACACGCAACGAGAACCTAGAAGACCAGAAGCCGCAGTAATCCACCACCTACCACCTTCTCATCTCTTCATCTCTGCAAATGATCACATGCACGTTGCAAAATGTAAACAGGAATGCCTTGGCACATACACATTGGAACTAGAGGAGCAGAAGCAGGCGTTCGTGTTTCTTTAAAGCCGCTTCAACTATTGGCTACTTGTACGAGGTCACGCCTCCTTATGATTAATGTTGCTTCTTGAAAGGCAAATGCTTCTTGTACTCTGAAATTTTGGAAGCATTCTTTTTAAAGAATTACTTCCGAAATTTTTATATTTTTCATTTTATGGAAATTTACTTTATTATTTTATAAATGTTACTCTTTTTTTCAAGAAAAAATATTTTTGTTAAACATTTTTTTTACCGTTATACAAAGTTTGGGAGCCCAGGGCCATAGCCCCAGTGGCCCGTGCGTTAATCAGGCCCTGAAAGTCCTGGACATGATATCATCATATTCTAAATAATAAATTGCAAAATAACAATTTCTTCAACAATTTTTAACATTATTCTTTCAACTTTCCTTGCAATACAAAGTATATGTAAGAGAAAGGATTGTGGTAGTAAAAAGTATTCTCTACTATCCGATTTTTCAAATTCGTTGAAAATGTTAAACTTCATAAAATTTGGAATTTTTTACACTAAAAATCTGAAAGCGTAGAATTTGGGGGCCCGTCTATTTGACTGTGACCTTAATCTTAAAATTCAGAGTAAATTAGCCAATATGTGCAAGATCTAAAGATCCCAGATCAGTCATCGCTGCTAATTGCGGTAGTTCTCAATTATGTGAATGAACATTTAATTCTCTCACCTAGGATAGGACATCTCTCACAAAATTATCTTCTCAAAACTGGCTGTTCATTTTAGAGACATAGAAAACATATCTTGGAAAACGGCGTAGCTGAACACAGGCATGTATATTTAAAGAAGACAAAAGTCATTTAAACTGCTTGTTGAATGAATAAGAAGGCGCCAATTCGTGCTATTTTCTCCCCACACGATTGACATTTTTTAATTTGTAAGGAAAGTCACACAGGGTCACCCATACAAATTGTGGGACCCCCTATCACACCACCTCCATATTTGATGTCCCCATCCTTGTGAATTTTTCATGTCTTTTCCTCCTCAAAAATTAAAAAAATGGAGCCTGAGCTCTTTGTTGTCACCAGAAAAACCCTTACTCGAGTGGTATCCGTCCCCTTTTATGAATGACCCTGAGTAACACACATGTATTGGACACATCACATAATTTTATTTTTACCATCTACCATGGGGCTCTGTATGTAAAAAATAAATTTCATAAGCTGGGTTTTGAACCACTATTAACCCGTTTCATGTCCATGAACTTTTTTACTTGTAAAAATTGTAAAATACAAAAGTATTGTATTGCACAATATTCATTTTTATTGCAAACTAGAACGAATTACCCAGCATTGTCCGAGTAATAAATAAGCGCAAGCTACGTAAATAATACAGATACACACTGAATTTCCAAATCGTCTGTTTTAAACCAAATTCATTGCCTCGATCTGTTTTCTTTACCGTGGCAACCATATGCCAATTGTACAACGTGGGAGTAATACGCCCTAAATAAGCTCTTTTGATACGCCCTAAAAATACTTGAAATCTTACTGTTGCGACAGCTGTCACTTAAAGTCTAGACCGAAATTCCACTGGAACTTGAGTCTCCAGCTACAAATATTCATGATGACTCATCATCTGTCTCGATAAATAAATTGGCTTTGAAGCCAAATTTGTGCATGCTATTTTCAAAATGTTATGTTCAATTTAAGTAAAATTTTCATATTGAAATAATTCTATGTTCCAAAAATTGAAAAATTACTTTGAAAACCCGCGTAATTAGAAAATTGGATATTTAATAACACTCAATATCTAGATCGAATGTCTGAGACATTGCTCCGAATACAAACACCTACGAAATAAAGTGTTGCGTTCGAATTCAAACAGAATATCGTCTGCTCAATAAAATGGTTATAAATGGCATACATTCGGCTTTAAAAGTTAAAAACTGTAAAACCAATTCGAACTTAAAAAAAAAATCCCTCCCAGTCGTATTGACCGGGGACCTGAAGAACCTCTGTACCAAATTTCGCTGGTATCCAAATCTTCGATTTTCCGCTACAGACAACACAGATGCACACACAAAAACGTTGCTCTGTTTTTAAGATGCAAACCTCTGATTAAAACTACACCGGCACTCGCAGCGAATTCCCGAAAATAAAAGAACGTTTTATCAATGCCCTCGATTAAAACAAATATAGAATAAAATAAACTACGACACGACCATCATCTTAATTCCCGGACAACGTTGAATATACATTTTCTAGAAAATGTATCCGTCGTTGCGCGGAATGTAAGATTCAAACCTTTGATTAAAATCACACCGGAACTCGCATCGAATTCTCGAAAACCAAAGAACGCTTGAATATCCCAGGTGCGTCACATCTCGGGAGTGCATTACATCACTTCAACACACGAAGAGTATATATTTTTTAAAAATTAACGAAAATTAATCTATAAACAGTATCAATTCCTTTCAAAGTTTGTTTGAAAAATAAATTGTCGATCCCTTCGATGTTGTTAAAATTTAAACTCTACGATAATATTTTCGGTTGCTAAAGCGCCGATTTGTGTAAAAATACTAAAACATAAAATAACTAAAAAACTAATTCGAATTTAAAAAAAAAAAAAAAAAAAATAGCGCCGAGGCGCATCGTCCCGGATTCTAAAGTACATGTGTACCAAATTTCATGGTTTTACGACGCTTTGATTATTCGCTACACACGACACAAACAGACGCATACATCTTCCTTATTATTATGGAAGATACAATCTGATTACAAATATTTATTCATGAATCAAAAATAACTATAATTCTGAAAAAATAAATAAATATGGAATTTTTTTTAAAGCACTATGTGTTTAGAATTTACACAAGTATCTAGTTATATTTATTCTTAAAAAATATATTGACTGTAAACTATATATTGGCTGAAAATATATTGACTGAAAACGCTATTAAGTGAATGCATGTTTCATGACAATCTAGCTTTTCATCAGGCAATTATCGATATATCTGCGTGGGCATATCCCCAGAACTGAGTAAGTGATTCTTTTATGACATCCGCAGTTTGTGTGACACCCAGAGCCTGATACAAGCGAAGAAAGAATATTTGTAGAGAATCCACATTGAATATTTATTATAATGCTACGAAGTGCACCTGTGAGTAAAATAAAACGATAACTGACGAAGGCTATCTTAGCTTTTATGAGCACATAAAAACCTTCCAGCAAAATGACTGCAAAAAACGAGTGGCACTTTTCAAGATTATGGTGGTTTACGCTTTGCAAAGTATACATTTACGTCCAAATTTCTTTAATAAGAATTCACTGTGAAAAATAGAAATGATAAAATTTCATTTTGCATGAGCGTACCGTTACTAATTTGTTAGGGTGGACTGGGAAATTTCTTTAAAAGGTCACTGTAAAAAAACAGAAATGGTAAAATTTAATTTTACCTTAGCATACTGTTACTAATATATTAAGATTGACTAAGGTAATTTTTTTTAGAAGTAACTATAAAAAATACAGAAATGGTAAAAACAAATTTTGCATCGACATATCATTACTAATTTATTAAGTTTGACTGGGGTAATTTCTTTAAGAAGTAACTATAAAAAAACACTGTAAAAAGTAGAAATGGTAAAATTTAATTTTGCATCAGTATACCTTTAATAATTTATTAAGATTGACTGGTGTTACTTCTTTAAAAATTACTTCTTTAAGAAGTAACTATAAAAAAGCACTGTAAAATTATAGAAACGGTAAAATATAAATTTGCATCAGCATACCATTACTAATTTATTAAGGTGGATTGGGGGTAATTGGGGGTTAAGATGTAACTATGAAAAAGAACTGTAAAAAGTAGAAATGGTGAAATTTAATTTTGCATCAGCATACAGTTACTAATTCATTAAGGTTGACTGGGGTAATTTTTTAAAGAAGTAATTATAAAAAAACACTGTAAAAAATAGAAATGGTAAAATTTAATTTTGCATCAGTATACCATTACTGATTTATTACGGTTAACAGTGGTAATATAAGAAGTAACTATAAAATAGCTGTAAAAAATATAGACATGGTAAAATTAAATTTTGCATCAGCATATCATTACTAATTTATTACGGTTGACTGGAGTAATTTCTTTATAAAGTAACTCAAAATTTCCGAAAAAAATAGAAATGGTAAAATTTAATTTTGCATCAGCATACAATTACTAATTTATTAAGATTGACTGGGGTAATTTCTTTAAGAAGTAACTATAAAACAGCACTGTAAAATATATAGAAATGGTAAAATTTAATTTTGCATTGGAATATCATTACTAATATATTAAGGTTGACTGGGGTAATTTCTTGAAGTAATTATAAAAAGCACTGTAAAAATATAGAAATGGTAAAATTTAATTTTGCATTGGCATACCATTATTAATTTATTAAGGTCGACTGGGGTAATTTCTTTAAGAAGTCACTATAAAAAAACACTGTAAAACATAAGGAAATGATAAAATTTAAGTTTGCATCAGCATACCATTACTAATTTATTAAGGTTGGCTGGGGTAGTTTCTTTAAGATGTAACTATGAAAAAGAACTGTAAAAAATAGAAATGGTAAAATTTAATTTTGCAACAGCATACAAATACTGATTTATTAAGGTTGACTGAGGTAATTTCTTTAAGAAGTAACTATAAAAAACACTGTAAAATTGTAGAAATGGTAAAATTGAATTTTGCATCAGCTACAAATTTATAAAGATTGACTGGAGTTACTAATTTATAAATGCGGAGGTTGATTGCCTAGGGTTACCAATTTATTTTTACTGGGGTTACTAATAAATTGGTTGACTGGGCTTACTTATTTTACGTTACTAATTTATAAAGATTGACTGGGTAATTTCTGTAAGAAGTAACTATAAAAAACTGTAAAAAATAGAAAAGGTGAAATGTAATTTTGCATTAGTATACCAGTACTAATTTATTAAAGATGACTGTGGTAGTTTCTTTAAGAAGTAACTATCAAAAAGCACTATAAAAATAAAAATAGTAAAATTTAATTTTGCATCAGCATACCATTACTAATTAATTACGTTTGACTGGGCTAATTTCTCTATAAAATAATTATAAAAAAACACTGTAAAAAATGGAAATGGTAAAATTAGATTTTGCATCAGCATACCGTTACTAATTTATTAAGATTGACTGAGGTAATTTCTTTAATAAATAACTAAATAGAACTGTAAAAATATAGACATGGTAAAATTTAATTTTCGCATCAGTATACGATGGATAATTTATTAAAGTTAACTGGGATAATTTCTTTAAGAAGAAACTATAAAAAACACTGTAAAAGATATAGAAACGGTAGAATCTCATTTTGCATCAGCATACCATTACTAATTTATTATGATTGACTGGAGTATTTTTTTTTAAAAGAAACTATAAAAATAACAGTAAAAAATTGTAAAATTTTATTTTGCATCAGCATACCATTACTAATTTATTACCGCTGACTGGGGTAATTTCTTTAAGAAGTAACTAAAAAAACACCGTATAAAATATAAATGGTAAAATTTCATTTGCATCAGCATACCATTACTAATTTAATACTGTTGACTGGGAGTAATTTCATTATGAAGTAATTATAAAAAACACTGTAAAAAATAGAAATGGTAAAATTTAATTTTGCATCATCATACCATAACTATTTTATTAAAGTTGACTGGAGTAATTTTTTTAAGAATTAACTATAAAAAATCAGTGCAGAAAATAGAAATGGTAAAATTTAATTTTGCATCAGCATACCATTACTAATTTAATACGGTTGACTGGGAGTAATTTCTTTAAGAAGTACCTATAAAAAACACTGTAAAAAATAGAAATGATGAAATTAAATTTTGTACCAGCATACAGTTACTAATTCATTAAGGTTGACTGGGGTAATTTTTTTAAGAAGTAATTATAAAAAAGCACTGTAGAAAATAGAAATGATAAAATTTAATTTTGCATCAGCATACCGTTACCAATTTAGTAAGATTGACTGGGATAATTTAAGAAGTATCTATAAAAAAACTGTAAAATATAGAAATGGTGATATAATTTTGCATCATCATACCAGTTCTGATTTATTAAAGTAGAATGGGGTAATTTCTTTAAGAAGTAACTAGAAAATTCTCTGTAAAAAATACAAAAATGGTAAAATTTAATTTTGCTGTAAAAAATAAATATGGTGAAATTTTATTTTACATCAACAAACCATTACTAATTTATTAAAGTTGCCTGGGGTAATTTCTTTAAGAAGTAACTATAAAAAAACACTGTAAAAAAGTAGAAATAGTAAAATTTAATTTGCATCAGCATTCCGTGACTAATTTATTAAGATAGACTGAGGTAATATCTTTAAGAAGTAACTATAATAAAGCACTGTGAAAATTTGAAAATAATAAAATTTAATTTTGTATCAGCATACCATTACTAATTTATTAAGGTTGACTGGGGTAATTTCTTTAAGAAATAACTATAAAAAAGCACTGTAAAAAATATAAAAAAATTGAAAAAGTTAATATTGCATCCGCATACGATTATTGATTAAGATTGACTGGGGTAATATCTTTAAGAAGTAACTATAAATTAGAACTATAAAAATATTGGCATGGTAAAATTTAATTTTGCATCAGCATACGATTAATAATTTATTAAGGTTGACTTGGGTAAATTCTTTAAGAGGTAACTTATAAAATTCTCTGTAAAAAATATAGAAATGGTAAACTTTAATTTTGCATTATAATGCCATAACAATTTTAAAGGCTGGAGTAATTTCTTTAAGAATTAACTATAAAAAATCACTGTAAAAAATAAATATGGTGAAATTTCATTTTGCATCAACATACCATTACTAATTTATTAAAGTTGACTGAGGAAATTTCTTTGAAAAGTAACTATATAAAAGCACGGTAAAATATATAGAAATTGTAAAATTTAATTCTGCATCAGCATAATATTACTAATTTATTAAGGTTGACTGGGGTAATTTATTTTAAGAAGCAACTATAAAAAAACACTGTAAAAAAGTAGAAATGGCAAAATTTAATTTTGCATCAGCATACCATTACTAATTTATTACGGTTGACAGTGGTAATTTAAGAAGTAACTATAAAATAGGACTGTAAAAAATATAGACAAATAAAATTAAATTTTACATCAGCATACCAATACTCATTTATTAAGGTTGACTGGGGTAATTTCTTTAAGAAGTAACTATAAAAAAGCACTGTAAAAAAGGTTGAAAAATGGTAAAAGTTAATTTTGCACCCGCATACCATTATAAATTTAGTAAGATTGATTGGGGTAATATTTTTAATAAATAACTATAAAATAGAACTCTAAAAATATTGACACGGTACAATTTAATTTTGCATCAGCATACTATTAATAATTTATTAAGGTTGACTGGGGTAGTTTCTTTGAGAAGTAACTATAAAAATACATTGTAAAAATTAGAGATGATAAACTTTAATTTTGCATCAGCATACCATTACTAATTTTTCAAGGTTTACTGGAAAAGTTTCTTTAAGAAGTAATTATAAAAAAACACTATAAAAAATAGAAATGGTAATATTTAATCTTGCATTAGCAAACCATTATTTGTTAAGATTGACTGGGGTAATTTCTTTAAGAAGTACCTTTAAAAAAAACTGTGAAAAATGGAAATGGTAGAATTTAATTTTACATCAGCATACCGTTACTATTTTATTAAGATTGACTGGGGTAATTTTGTTAAGAAGTAACTATACAAAAAACCATGTAAAATAGTAGAAATGATAAAATTCAATTTTGCGTCAGAATACCGTTACTAATTTATTAGGATTGACTGGCGTAATTTCTATAAGAAGTAATTATAAAATAAAACCTTAAAAATATTGACATTTTAAAATTTAATTTTGCATCAGAATACGATTAATAATTTATTAAGTTTGACTGGGTTAATGTCCTTACGAAGTAACTATAAAATTGCACTATAAAAAATATAGACATGATAAAAGTTAATTTTGCATCCGCATACAATTAATAATTTATTAAGGTTGACGGGGGTAATTTCTTTAAAAAGTAACTATAGAAAGGCACAGTAAGAAATATAGAAATGGTAAAATTTAATTTTGCATCATCATGCCATTACTTATTTATTAAGGTTTATTGCGATAATTTTTTTAAGAATTAACTTTAAAAAACTCTGTAAAAATATAGAAATTGTAAAAGTTAATTTTGCATTAGCATACCATTACTAATTTATTAAGGATGACTGGGGTAATTTCTTGAAGAAGTATCTGAAAGAAAGCACTGTAAAAAATATAGAAGTGGTAAAATTTAATTTTGCATTGACACACCATTACAATTTATTAAGGTTGACTTGGGTAATTTCTTTAAGAAATAACTACAAAAAATCACTGTAAATGTATAGGAATGGTAAAAGTTAATTTTGCTTCAGCATGCCATTAATAATTTATTAAGGTTGACTGTAGTAGTTTCTTTAAGAAATGACTATAAAAAAGATCTGTAAAATGTAGAAATGGTGCAATTTAATTTTGCATCAGCATACCATTAATAATTTATTAAGGTTGACTGGGATAATTTCTTTAAGAAGTAACTATAAAAAAGCACTGTAAAAAATATAGAAATGGAAGAATTTCATTTTGCATCAACATACAGTTACTAATTTATTAAGGTTGACAAGGGTAAGTTCTTAATAAGGAAATTATCCCAGGATAAGGATATGTAGTAGCCGACGCGGTGGTCGAGCGGTGAAGGCGAGCGTTTCCAAGCGAACGTTCGACCTGGCCATTTGATAAAAAAAATTATATATAGTAACTGTAAAAAATATAGAAATGTAAAATTTAATTTTGCGTCAGCATACCATTACTAATTTATTAAGAATGACTGGGATAATTTCTTTAAGAGGTAACTATGAAAAAGCACTGTAAAAATTTTAGAAATAGTGGGATTTAATTTTGCATCAGCATAACATTACTAATTTATTAAAGTTGACTGGGGTAATTTCTTTAAGATATAACTATAAAAAAACCATGTAAAATAGTAGAAATGATAAAATTTAATTTTGCATCAGAATACCGTTACTAATTTATTAAGATTGACTAGCGTAATTTCTTTAAGAAGTAATTATAAAAAAAACCTTAAAAATATTGACATTTTAAAATTTAATTTTGCATCAGCATACGATTAATAATTTATTAAGTTTGTGACTGGGTTAATTTCCTTAAGAAGTAACTATAAAATTGCATTGTAAAAAATATGGACATGACAAAATTTAATTTTGCATCAGCATACAATTAATAATTTATTAAGGTTGACGGGGGTAATTTCTTTAAAAAGTAACTATAGAAAGGCACTGTAAGAAACATAGAAATGGTAAAATTTAATTTTGCATCATCATTCCAGTACTTATTTATTAAGGTTGACTGCGGTAATTTTTTTAAGAATTAACTATAAAAAAATTCTGTGAAAATATAGAAATTGTAAAAGTTAATTTTGCATTAGCATACCATTACTAATTTATTAAGGATGACTGGGGTAATTTCTTGAAGAAGTATCTGCAAGAAAGCACTGTAAAAAATATAGAAGTGGTAATATTTAATTTTGCATTGACATACCATTACAATTTATTAAGGTTGACTTGGGTAATTTCTTTAAGAAATAACTACAAAAAATCACTGTAAATGTATAGGAATGGTAAAAGTTAATTTTGCTTCATGCCATTACTAATTTATTAAGGTTGACTGTAGTAGTTTCTTTAAGAAATGACTGTGAAAAAGATCTGTAAAATGTAGAAATGGTGAAATTTAATTTTGCATCAGCATACCATTAATAATTTATTAAGGTTGACTGGGATAATTTCTTTAAGAAGTAACTATAAAAAAGCCCTGTAAAAAAATATAGAAATGGAAGAATTTCATTTTGCAAGGATGACTGGGGTAATTTCTTGAGGATGACTGGGGTAATTTCTTGAAGAAGTATCTGTAAGAAAGCACTGTAAAAAATATAGAAGTGGTAAAATTTAATTTTGCATTGACATACCATTACAATTTATTAAGGTTGACTTAGGTAATTTCTTTAAGAAATAACTACAAAAAATCACTGTAAATGTATAGGAATGGTAAAAGTTAATTTTGCTTCATGCCATTACTAATTCATTAAGGTTGACTGTAGTAGTTTCTTTAAGAAATGACTGTAAAAAAGATCTGTAAAATGTAGAAATGGTGAAATTTAATTTTGCATCAGCATACCATTAATAATTTATTAAGGTTGACTGGGATAATTTCTTTAAGAAGTAACTATAAAAAAGCCCTGTAAAAAAGTATAGAAATGGAAGAATTTCATTTTGCAAGGATGACTGGGGTAATTTCTTGAAGAAGTATCTGTAAGAAAGCACTGTAAAATATATAGAAGTGGTAAAATTTAATTTTGCATTGACATACCATTACAATTTATTAAGGTTGACTTGGGTAATTTCTTTAAGAAATAACTACAAAAAATCACTGTAAATGTATAGGAATGGTAAAAGTTAATTTTGCTTCATGCCATTACTAATTTATTAAGGTTGACTGTAGTAGTTTCTTTAAGAAATGACTGTAAAAAAGATCTGTAAAATGTAGAAATGGTGAAATTTAATTTTGCATCAGCATACCATTAATAATTTATTAAGGTTGACTGGGATAATTTCTTTAAGAAGTAACTATAAAAAAGCCCTGAAAAAAAATATAGAAATGGAAGAATTTCATTTTGCATCAGCATACCTTTACTAATTTATTAAGGTTGACAAGGGTAAGTTCCTAATAAGGAAATTATCCCAGGATAAGGATATGTTGTAGCCGACGCGGTGGTCGAGCGGTGAAGGCGAGCGTTTCCAAGCGATCGTTCGACCGCCGCGTTGTGGGTTCGCGTCCCACGTAAGGCATGGATGTTGTGTTGTTGGGCGCAATGTGTTCCGCCCCCCTCTGGTGGGCCTGGGGAAACGTCCTAGGACGGCTAAATGGTTCACGTTCCTGGCCGATGTATAGGCGAATGATGGAAGTCAAGTGCCTGGCCATTTGATAAAAGAGAATGATATATGGTATAGAAGTAACTGTAAAAAATATAGAAATATAAAATTTAATTTTGCGTCAGCATACCATTACTAATTTATTAAGAATGACTGGGATAATTTCTTTAAGAAGTAACTATGAAAAAGCACTGTAAAAATTTTAGAAATTGTGGGATTTAATTTTGCATCAGCATACCATTACTAATTTATTAAAGTTGACTGGGGTAATTTCTTTAAGATATAACTATAAAAAAGAACTGTAAGAAATAGAATTGATAAAATTTAATTTTGCGTCAGCATATCTTTACTACTATTGTTTTAAGGTTTACTGGGGTAATTTCTTTGAGAAGTAACTATAAAATAACACTGTAAAAAATAGAAATGGTAATATTTATTTTGCATCAGCATACTGTTACTAACATATTAAGGTTAACTGGAGTAATTTCTTTAAGAAATAACTATAAAAATGCACTCTTAAAAAATGAAAATTGTAAAATGTAATTTTGCATCAGAATATCGTTACTAATTTATTAAGGTGGATTGGAGTAATATTTTTTAAAAGAATTAATTCATTGTAAAAAATGGAGATGGTAAAATTCAATTTTGAATCAGCGTAACCTAACTAATTTGGTCGAGTGAACTGGGGTAGGTATTGAACAAGAAAATGTTTTTTTCCTATTATTCAGGTATTTATAAATTTACTAATATTCAAGCCTGTCAAAAACACAGAAAATAACGCTCTTAAAAATGTTTTTAATAAGTTTCATTTTTTAACAATGTACGGTGCTTATCACCAATAATGGTCGTCTTAATCGAAAATTATCTTTTTTCGGCTCTGTGGTTCTTCATGATCGATACTATAAGTGTGCCCAGATTCAGTCTTCTAAGTCACGGGAGGGCTTTTAAAGGGTTTGAAAAGTCTTTTGGAAATAATCCCATTTCCCCCACACACACACACACACACCCTCCTCCCGTCCTGAGGGAAATAGAAACTCAGGCTGCATTTGATTCTGTCCTGTGGACGATGTTATACGTATGAAAAAGTTCAGCCTTCTAGGTCACCGGGGAAGCTTCTGGAGGGTCCGAAAGGAAGAATTTTTGGCGCATGCCTTACCTCCTCCAGCACATGACTTTCGCTGCACAATGCAATGAACGAAATGATTGTGTACCACAGCACAATGTTTTCGGCATTAAATTGGTGTACGTAAATTGAACGTAAATTTGAAATTTGGTAACTTATTTGTTAAAACAGAATGACTTATCCATACTCTGCCAAATCCTCATCAAAATTCAATTGACATTTAATTAATATCTCGGGATATAATTGGCTAATTCTTTAGCGTCAAAATATATCACAAAAAGTATTTTCTCTTGTAAATATAGAAACTAAGTCCACGGGAAGTATGTAACATATTTCTTTATAATATTGCAAATGGAAAGTGAACATATTGGATAATATTAACTAATTTATTTTTTATTTTATGTAAATTTTTTAAATTCATTTTATAAACGTGTCGTATCTCGAGAACGGCTCATGCTAGCTTCACAGAGACGTTATAATAGTGTTTTCGTGTTTAAAAACTCTCGGAACGTGTAATGCGTTGAAAACTCGACTCTCGATTTTCGACACGATTCCAATACTTTCCCTATACATTACCTTGCATTGTAGGGAAAGTAAAGCAAATTTAATAGACATGCAAAAGATTTAATCTTGAAAAGACACCTATAAAAAGCGGCACCGTCGTCTGCGACTGCTTTATTTAAATAAGAACATTCTCGTATTTCTAAATAATACGAAAGTTCATCGGAATCCGATATCATTCCAACTTTCTTTATGAAAGTCATATTTAACCAGCCATATCAGCATTTCCCCCTGGGTAGTTTATTTTTTTCCCGAGAATAAGCCGAGTGTTGGAAGTAAGAACTGTGGCCGAAGCGTCACCCAGACACTTACTTCTTTTTTGGCATTGACATGATTCACCTCGCTAATCCTCATCCCTTCCTTGTTCCAGTCACAAACAGATCGAGTTTTAAAACCTGAATCACATGGGAAGATACCGCAGTGTTAAGCGTACCGTAGCTTCCTGAAATAAAGAAGCTAAGAAGCGAAAGGTTGGGGGGAAATGCATTTTTTTTTTACTTGTCTTTGGGCGTGACATGTCTCGAACAAATAGGTGAAATCGAATGAAATTTGGTGTGTTTATTTCAATCGATGAGTGTTAGAGGGCTATTGATATCAAGGGAATCTACTAAACCTTTTGAACATATTTTTTTTTCAAAAATTTAAAACAGATTTTAAAAATATAATCTATATTTTTAAAACCTGTGATGTGACCTCTCGTGATTTTGTCTTATCAGACCCTTCAGAAGTCCCTCGGTCACCGTGAAGGCCGAATCTTTGCACACTTATAGTGTTATTATACGAATATGTAAAATGTATGGTTCTTTGCCCACAAGATTAAAACACTTTTACATGCAACTATCGGTATAATGTGAAAGTAGAGTTATCTGAACGTGGCGAAGAAATCTGGCTTAAGTGCCAGATTTCTTCTTCAACCCAGACCGTCCGACCTACCCGAAAGTATAAGATATCTGTTTGGACGACCGGGAAGTGCCACCCAATTTAGACAGGAACCCAGGGGGGGAGGCATTCACGGGGACCGTACCCTACTTTCCCTACCAGCAACCTCTCGGAAGGACTTACAGACCCACATGTTTAACGTGATCGTACTCCGGTATAATGTGAAAGTAGAGTTATCTGAACGTGGCGAAAAAATCTGGCTTAAGTGCCAGATTTCTTCTTAAACCCAGACCGTCCCGAAAGCCCAGACCATCCGGCTCGTCCTTGGACTTAGAGCATCTGAATGAATGGTCGGGAAAAAAAAAACCCAGACCGTCCGACCTACCCGAAGGTATAAGATATCTATTTGGACGACCGGGAAGTGCCACCCAATTTAGACAGGAACCCAGAGTGGGGGAGGCATTCACGGGGACCGTACCCTACTTTCCCTACCAGCAACCCCTCGGAAGGACTTACAGACCCACATGTTTAACGTGATCGTACTCCGCATGAACACGGCAGTAGTTTTGGCAGTGGCGGGAATCGAACCCGGGCAGTCCGAGTGCAATTCCCGCGCGCTAATCACTGGACTGTCGCGCCCCTAAGTGCCAGAGTTGCTCAAATATCACCAACTTAGCGAGTTTTGAATCCGATGGAACTATCTTCAAATATCCACTAGTTTCGAAGATGTTCCCTCTTTTTAGAGATTTTTATAGAATATATGAGAAAGTCATCGTTCATTTGGAAGTGAACGTAATACGAGTCGAATTAAGTTGTAAGATACATCAGTGTTTTGAAAACCGTTTCTACTGTTTTGTGAATTAGTTGGGCATTTAGATGCTGTTTTATTGTACTTGACAGTTCTTTTGCAATCTTATAACATATCTATAGTATTTATTTTTAGCTGAGATGTAACGTACGCTTATTGTTGCTTTTAGATAAAAGCTTTAGTTATCCAGAAATTCGAACTAATTCTTGTATCCTGAGAGCAGACCCACGATTTGATAAGATACGTTACAAAAGTATCAACCACGGGTCATAACCTAACGGAACTTGATTTTTTTTATTTCCTTGATTTTTTATATTTTTTATTGGGGCAGATAAAATGAGGGGTGGGGCAGCAGGTCTTTCCAGACCCTGCAGAAACTCCCTCGGCGACCAAGAAAACTATATCTTTGCACACTTATCGACTACGAGATACAATGTAATGTAGACAGATTTTCAATTCCCCCCCCCCCCTCAAGGAACGGAGAAAATCAAGGGGTAAAAATACTTTCCAGATTTTCTAAAAGCCCCCTCCCCGTAAATTAGGAGACTGCATTTATGCATACTTATAGTGTCGATTACGGCAGTGGTGAGCAACCCTTGGGTTACGACCCCATTTGGGGTTGCGAGGGTTTAATAAGGGGTCACCGATATTCCTAAGAAAACAGATACGAAGAAAACGTATTTATTTTGTGTTTCAATATACATATTAAAGCTAAAATTTCACATGAAATTTGGCAAACATTTCATGTAATCTTTTCTATCCTCCAGAAAAAACGTCTGAGATGTAACGTAAGGGGACGAGAGCGAAATTTAATTGTTCAGCCCTAACATGCATTTGCCCTAACATGCACGTTTCACAGACAAATCTGACAAAATAAATAAACAGAATAAATGTATCAGATCAGCTTACAAGTGACTTACCTAACGTATTTTTGTAAAGTCGTCGTATTGTTTTGGAGCTGGGGTGGATACATACATTGCACATACACGCACACACATACAGACGTCACGCTTAAAAAGTTATGCATTCGTGTTTTAAAGCAGCCCCGCAACCTTTTCTCACCCTTGACACAAGTAAGGTCTTTCCCAACATTCCGCTGCACACCACAAGCAAAAAATAAACAGAAGTGTAGGAGTTACAAAATGCACACCCAGAAATTACATTTATTTATTATTTTTTGATAAATTTAACTTCGCAATTAACATTTTTTTTTACTTGTAACTATAACTAACATAACTTTATTAAGCTGTAACTTGAAGCAAATATTAACACTTATCTGTAACTAATGAGACCCCTGTGCTTGTTTTATTGAATATAATAATTTTATGCTCGACTCGATTTTAAACACAATAACTCCAAGTTATTGGTCAAGGCCCTTCAAGAATGACCGCCTATCATTTTTTATTAAGACTAGAATTGAAAAATTGGTTCTCATATACACGTGGCAGAAAATGGGAGCAGAACTGCAATAGCCTTGTTAGAAATTCGAAGATAATCTTTCTTAACCGCAATCCAAAAAACATCCAATGAAACTTCAACGAATTTCCTTTTTAGCCTCCAGTCATTCCTCAATTCAAAAATTTTCTCTCAAATCTGGAGGGAAAGTGCTTCTGTGAAATTTTTGGAATTGGCTACAAAAAAATTTCGAATCCAATCGTATTTCTCCGTACAAATTGTGTTAAAATATTGCTCAAATTTCTGTTGTAGCAATGTTACATGTTGTTAATCCGAGTCTAATATGATCTGCTTGTTTTCAATCGTAAGCTGATTGGTTCTTTGTTACATTTCTAGTGATCTTCGTCGTAACTTCGTTTTCCAGAGTTCACGTTTCTGTTTGAATTCGTTTAATTCTTCGGAGCATGTCAATATATTATCATTCAGGCCTTATGCATTTGTTTAGTTCATTCAGATGCTCGAATATGTCAGCCATGTGTGCACATTTGGCTGTCCAGTGATCATCTTCGAGAAGTTGGTGTAATTCGAGCATATTTTGATTTAATAGAAAATAGCTAACCTCGTAACGAATCTCAAATAATCTTGCCAGAACTTTGCCTCGGGACAGCCAACATACTTCTGTATAAAGCAATAAAGATTGATATTCCAATCCCATTTCTGCGCAGAGTTAAAGTATTTAAAAACTCATAAATGTAAGGCTCTTGATTTAATAATAATATTTACAATCTTCACTCATCCATTTCTTCACTCATCCATTTCTTCACTGTTTGTAATATTCACCTGACAAGATTTTGACCATTAATGCTTCCCCTCGATGTATGCAGCAATGTGTAGTTTGTGCTGTCGGATTTTGATGTTTTCCACAAACACATTTTTTTTTATGTTTTTCCAGACAAACACATTTTTATTACCTATCATTGCCGCAGCGCCAGCCGCTTAAACACTAATGCAATTACTCCCCTGAATGTCAAGTTTTAAAGAAATCATCCATTACTCGAAAATTTTCCTCCCTGGTAGAATAAATGAATAAATGATGTTTGCTCTTTTATAGAGTCCTCGTCAACAAAACGTGCAATACTTATTACTTGTGCTCCGATTTTAATATCTGTAAAGTCATCGATTTGAAGAGACAATTTCTCGGCTGTTTTCAATTTTGCAAAAAATGTTTCTAGAACATCGGTCGACATATCGTCAATACGTCTTTTAACAGTATCAGCCGACAACGAAACTGTATTCACTTCCTTAACTTCATTAGGCCCAAGCATTACTCGAACAATTTCCATGCATACTGGTTTTATAAGTGTTTCCCTAATAGTATGTGGCTTTTTCTGACGTGCAATTAATTTTGCAACATGGTAACTAGCTTCTAACGCTTTGTCAAAAATTGTAACGGATGATCTTATAAATTGTCCCTGTTTTAGATTTTGATTTAAAAGTCGTTGAAAATATTATTGTTGCGAACGCGCAATATTCCCTTTGGCGCCTCCTCTTTCGTCTGTCTCGAAAGTCAGGCGAAGAAAACACAGTCCGAGACGTCAGGATGACGTAAGCCCAGAGTTTCCAGGATTTTCAATTAGAAGAAGGGTTACCAGATTTGGCGATGTATCGCCAACTTGGCGACATTTGGCGACTTCCGGACTGTTCCAGAAACTTCGCGATAGAACGATTATTCTTTGAAATATAAAGATTTCCAAAAGTTTCTATGGAGAGACTGTAAATAGGAATCATCACTGAATCGGTGAGCTCAGTTGACGAGTTGACGAATTTATATGACACGAGCTACATTGGACTGTGATTTTTGTCAATGTTTTGAGAATAGTAGCCGCTGTTTTGTAAAATTATTTTCGTCAGTATTTTGAGAAGAATATCGCTTATTCTGTGAAATTAGTGGAGCATTTAAGTGCTGTTTGATTGTATATTGTTCCTGTTTACTTTGCTTGTGAATAAACGTAAACTATTCAGAGACTTTAACTCGTTCTTATAGCCTGCGTATACACCCACGATTCTAGAGGATACGTTTATTAAATTATCTATCGTTGGCATAAATGCGCATCCTGTGTACATTGCATGTACTGCACATTCTATCCTTTTTAATTCTTCGGTTTGAATATCCACATTCGACTAGAACAACTGTTTTTTCTTTTAAGATATATCCGAAACATTTACCCTTGTCTTTAAAATTTACAGCACCATGTGGAAATGCTGAGTACCTTGGTTTTGTTACTCTCTTCGTCAGAAACAGTATATTATTCACCAAGTAGGTGAGACTGTGCCAAGTGGAAATCAAGTATTAAATGAACAGCATTATTTATATACACCGCTCACAACTGAAATCGCAGCACCATGAAAAAATTAATGTATCCCTGTGAAATTTACAGAATATAATTGTAACATGGAGATATGCAAATGGTCAAAAATTCATACCAGGAAAATGAAAGCATGGAACTTTATTAATATTAGATCAATGTAGAATAGGCCCATCGCGAGCGGCTATGCGAGATTCAATACGACGAGGCATCCTGTCAATGAGATGGTCAATGGTGTGCTGAGGGATGGCATTCCACACAGCATGCAGTTGGGCTTGTAACTGAACATGGTTTGCTGGAATTTATTTATTTATTTATTTATTTGAAAAAAGGCATGCTACAAGAAGCAAATCCAAGTGACAACAGACAAAACAATACACAGAAGAAATCCTCAGAGGGCAGATACAAACACGAACCATGCAGATAGTAACAGAATAAAAACATCGACAGCAAATAAGCATTAGTAAGTCAATAAAAACAGTAAAACACACAAGAATTACAATAAATGATTTTTAAAAGTAGTTAATGAAGAAAAAAAATATCAAAATCATCAGGCAGGCTATTGTATAGCTTACAGAAATTGTTTACTGCACACTGATCCCCAACACTAGTTCTAGAAACCTCTCGGCTAACAAACTCCTATTCCTAGAATTAAAACTGGGAACACGAAAACCAATCTCATCCAGAAAAAGGGATGAACAGTCAACCCTGCCACCGAAAAGACCCTTAAAAAAAGAGAGCAAAATAAAATTCCTTCTAATAAGTAAGCTTTTTACAGCAAACACCTCACGAAGCAAAGTAGCAGAAAGGGAGTAACAGAACACACCAGTTTCCTTGTAATAGAGATATCTTAAAAATTTATTCTGTACAATTTCAATCTTATAAGCATACACAGCATGAGAAGGCATCCAAACAACCGACGCATACTCGAGCTCAGACCTGACCAAGGCATTAAAAAGAACGATGATTGTATCCTCATTAGTAAAATCCTGCGTAATCCTCTTGATATAACCCAGCTTCCTGTAGGCTCTAGCACAAACATCCGAAATATGAGTAGAAAAAGAAAAATCCAAAGTATAAATGACGCCAAGATCAGCAACAGAAAACCTTCTGGCCAAAACTGAATTGCCAATACAACAAGAAAATAAAATAGAAACTTGCCTACGAGTAAAGGACATAACACTACATTTATCAATGTTGAGATGAAGTCGATTTCCGGCACACCAGTTAGAAAGGACATTCAACTTGGATTGAACATTAATACAGGAATCAGCATCAAAACTCGGACATATAATTTTCAAATCATCGGCATACAATAAGCAATTTTTAAAACAATCCGCCAAATCATTAATGAAAATAATAAATAACAATGAACCCAGAACAGAGCCCTGTGGAACCCCTGAAGTAGCCGAAAAACCCCTACTTAACATAAATTAACACAAAAAAACCTAGACGTTAAATAAGAATTAATAAAAAAAATCAAATCGGAACAAAACCAATATTCCACAACTTATGAATCAGAATTCCATGATCAACAGAGTCAAAAGCCTTAGCGAAATCAGTATAGACAACATCCACCTGCCCCCCCCCCCCGGAATTAATGGCATCAATCACAAACGAATTAAGACAAAGAAGATTAGTGACAGTGGACCTACCACTCATAAAATCATGCTGATCATTAGAAATAAAAGACCTAATTTAACTATAGATACACCTATGCTGAACAAATTCGAAAACCTTAGCGAATGGCGAAATAATAGAGATTGGCCTGTAATTAGCAATTCTATGTTTATCGCACTTTTTAAAAATAGGGCAATACGAGACATTTTCCACTCATTAGGAAACAAACAGCACCTGATGGATAAGTTACAAATAATAAGTAAGGGATAAACAAGGTAAGTAGAACAAACTTTAACAATATAGGGAGGAACACCATCAAAACCCAATGAGCTAGAACTCTTTAACCTGTTGATACCATCTAATATATCCTTCACAGTGACCTGATAAACCATAACAACATCCCCAGCTACATTCATAGTATGATTGACAGGAACATCATCAGCATCAAACGGAGTAGTGTCAATAAAATTTGCACTAAAAAACTCAGCAAAGACATTTGCAATAGAATTATCAGTAGTATACATATTTTCATTTAAAATCATCAGGAATTGGGAGTTCTCTTAATCGGCGCCCCATGATGTCCCAGATATGCTCAACTGACGACAAATCCAGAGAATATGCTGGCCAAGGCAGGATATTAAAACCTTGTAGACTATTCATAGTTACCCGTGCAGTATGTGGCTTGGTCCTGCTGAAAAAGCAGTCCAGGCCTGGTTGACAGATATGGCTGTACCACAGGCCTCACAGTGTCAGAGACGTATCGTTGTGCCACGATACTGCCAGAAACGTGGACCAAAAGTGTTCGTCCACCAAATGTTATACCACTCCAAACCATGGGACCACTTAGGGTGATGTGTGGCGACTGATAGAAAAAACTTCCTGGTGGCGTTGTTGAAAGCGCGCGCTGCCATACGCGAGTACGGCCATCTGACATGCCAAAACAGAATCGTGATTCATCCGTGAACAGAATGTTTCGCCGTTCTGTCGACCAATTGCGTCTCATTTGACACCACTGGAGGCCACGTAATCGGTGAAGACGTTGAAACAGTAACTGTCGAAAAGGCCGGAGTCCTACGTCATGTAAACGGTTTCGAATTGTTTGCGTCGAAACCACGTTACCTGTAGTGTGGGATAAATGTCGGTGTAACACGGTTGCTGTGGTAAACGGCTCCCACGCAACGCTCAGAAGCATACAATCTTTGTGGTGTGGTACACCTGGAGGAACCACGTTTCTGGCAGTATCACGGCACTTGTTGCCTTCCGTTGTCGACAACTGAATGTATGCGGTACGTCGACGTACTATTGACATACAGTGATGATTTTTACAACCTGAAACCAATGACGCTACAATTTAGCTGTGATATCGCTCCTCCTTGACTTGACGCTTTTATGGATGCTCGGCAAGGTGTTACGTCACTATGCGTAACAAAACTGTGATCATTTGCATATCTTGCCTTGCTGCTTCCATTGCCTGGTTTACATAAAGCTACACCTGCAACTTTATGGTGTTGCAATTTCAGTTGTGAGCAGTGTATATGAAAGTTTATATTGGGCCTAACTAACTTTTCAATTAATATAAGTAAAAAATAAGAAAGATAATACGTCTTCACATTTCCCACAGCACAAATAACATTTGTTTCGAACTTGGGTGTAGTCTAGAATTAGATGTAATCTAAACATTTATTCTTCTGTTTATTTATTTTGTCAGGTTTGTCTGTGAGGCGTACATGCGAAGGCATGATCTGAACAAGAAATTTTCGTCCTCGCTCTATTTTTTTTACATCTCTGAGATTTTTTAGAAGATAACAATTTTTTTTTAGGTTTATAAAGATGATTTCATATCTTTGCAGCTTTATGTGATTGTTTTGAGTTCTTACTCTATCATTGTCAACGTGTTTTATTCTGGTGGGAAAACTAAGGAATAAATAGATAATAATCATTTGATTATATTATTTGCCATCCGTTTTTGCCATCTGTTTAATAATTAGTTTATATGCCAAGCCAAGCCATTCATAAAATTTAAAGTCAAACTCCTACTTAGGTGTTGATTATAAGTTTTATCAATTTGACGTCATTTTTTTAACACTTTACAACATAGTTGAAAAGTGTTTATGACGTTGTTCATTCTGTCTATCTGTCTGTCTGTCCGTTAGCACGATAACTCCCGTAAAAATGACTTTATCAAAATGAAATTTTAGTATGTTGTTTAGACGGTCTGTGGGACCTATGGGAATATAAATGAATAATAGCACCCAATTAGTTTTGGATTGAACCCGGGTTGAAAAAATGAAATATATTGAACCCTATGGGACCTAATTTTTCAAGGGCTAGGCCTTAAAAAATGGACATGTTCACTTCGCAAAACACTTCTTCGGGTCCAAGTATTTTGACGAAGCAAACACAAAATATGTATGTTTCTGAAGAAATAGATATATTATATCTATAAACTACTTCTACTTGGACGACATACATAAAAAAGGAAAAATAAAAGAAAACATGAATACCTGGTAAAAACTGCATATGCCCGAACCAGTCGAACCCTGAAACCCTGATTGAAGAGACCAGTGTTGCCATTCGCAAAGAAAAAAGAAATAATCTATTGTTGCCATTCGTAAGAAATGAAAAACAGTAATGCGAAAAGGTAAGAAAAAGTAATAATATACAAAAGGAGCTACAAACAAGAAAGATCAATCATACTTACAGCATTG
>OX578133.1:65329297-65496797 GCA_951213105.1 Amaurobius ferox | reverse complement strand
CAATTTATATACTAGGCCGCTCATGGTCACGTACATAAGTATAAGACAATGACTTTGAAATTGTGTTAGATCAAATAAATTTTTCAAAAAAGGAAGACTTTTTGAACCATGTAACTTCAAATTCATGTAAAAAAAAGCATGTAAAAAAAAGTTGGGTGTATATATATATGTTACCAGCAATGTATGAAAGCCGGCATTATATAGAATACCAAAAACTAGTTGGCAATCTATGAAACGATTAACATTTCACAAATTTCCTAGGCATTCTATAGAATGCCAAATGACAAACCGGCAAAGTATGAAATACATCTCCGATTCATTTCCTTTTTCATATTTTGCCTAAATAGCATTTGTCATTCTGTAGAATGTCTAGGTTTTATATACAATGCCTAGGGAAAGTATATAATAATTCTCATATTTCATACTTTGCCTAAAAAAGGCTGGTATTCTATAAAATGCCTAGGTATTCTATAGAATGCCAGCATTTTATACATTGCAAGTAACATAACCAGCAATGTATAAAAGCCGGCATTCTATAGAATACTTAGGCATTTTATAAAATACCGAAAAGTGATCGGCAGTCTATGAAACGATTAACATTTCACACATTTCCTAGGAATTCTATAGAATGCCAAATGACAAACGGGCAAAGTATGAAATATATCTCCAATTCATTCCTTTTTTCATACTTTGCTTAAATAGTATTTGTCATTCTATAGAATGCCTAGGTATTATATACAATGCCTAGGGAAAGTATATAATAATTTTCATATTTCATACTTTGCCTAAAAATGGCTGGTATTCTATAAAATGCCTAGGTATTCTATAGAATGCCGGCATTTGATATATTTCATATTGCCGGTAATATATATATATGAATATGAGGAGGTTGCAATGGTAACGTCACATATTATTTTTGAACTTTTGGGTTTAATCATTCCCTATCACATTCTCTGATTATACTCTCTTTATGGTCATTCATTTTGCTGTGTAATTTGATAAATTGCCTTCTTGTGTCCCTTTTCTATGGATCTGGTTTCTTCCATTGTTGGGCATAGATTGCATAATTTTTTAACCATATGTTATATGCAATCATAGAAATAACAGATTTTAGTATATCTGTCTAGAATGTGCACCTGAAGACATTTTTGGCAGATATACTATTCATTGATTTATTTTCTTTTCCCAAATCCTCCAATGGTCTACTCCTCCTGGTCTACTTTTTCGTTAATATTTGTATATCATCATCCATTAACTAATAAAGGTTGAATTTAATACACATTATTATATGACTCCCGGTTTGATATTGTATTTACAGATATTGTTCTGGTTTTTATGCACTATATATATATATATATATGCACTCTTTATAAATTTATTTTTATCAATTTAATTATATGTATACATATAAACTCTTTTATTCTCTTTTAAGCTACCACCCTATGAATATTCTTTTGCCACATGGATTTGAAACCTCATTGACATAAAGCTATTTGATACCAGGGGCGGATTGGTGTAGTCAGAGCAGACTGGGCAAATCATTTGTGTGGCCCCTTTATGCACCAACAGCTGTTACTAAAGTTATGCCCATTTTCATGCAGACCAACAGTCCATATAAAATCCAGATTTTAGGGTATATATAAAATACTTTTATGATTAAATGGCTAATTGAATTGACTCTTAAAAAATCATCCACCTCAAATGATTACACTCACTTGGCAGTGTAATCATTAGAGCCCGAATTATATGCAATTTATTATCTGCATGCACAATTGCATATATGATCACTTAGTTATAGTTTATCTAAGTGCACAAGCTTTAATTAGCAAGTTTATTAGTTTTTATAATACATATTCCAAGTATTTTTCCCTTTAGTATTTTATACAGAGTAATATTTTTTGTTCTCCAAATGCAGTTTGTCAAAATATAAAACTATTCTACTGAGGCTGCACTGGGCACGCAACATATAATTCAGGCCACACAATATATTCCAAATTATTACTCCATTCTTTGGAACATCTCTTATATATGTGAATTTTGTGGCTATGCATTATATATAATTGAATCATGGTAGATATTCCTTCAATCAGATTTTATTTCTTACTTATAATCAAAATATTCAAGAGAATACCTGTCTTTTTATTTTGATACAGATGAAATTTAATTTTAAGGCGAGCGTTCTTAAGGATGGTGTGGGTCATAGAACTGTTTGCTGCATTCATTAAGCTAGACTGATTGAAGGTAGAATATTTTTTTACTTTCTGTACATTTTCCTTGTTCATCCTGACAATAATAGAGAACTCTTAAACCCAGGCTATGGCCGAACACATTTTGCAATCTCCAGCCCAAGCCTAACCCTTTTGGAACATCTATGAGTTTTACCCCTGGCAAGCCTGGCTGAGTCAAAACCATTAATGATAAATGTAATGTAAAAATAATTTATAAAGATTTTATCTCCTTATTGTAGAAATCAAAACTAGTTTATGTAAATTAATTTAAAGCTTTTTAAAACACAGACCTCGTCCAGCCCAATCCAGCTCTAAATTTTTTAAACTCAGCTCGGAGTCCACTCTAATTTGAAACTTTCTAAGAGAAATGTTGATCAACCCAGCCCATGAGTTGAGTTGTGTTTAGATCTATAAGTCAAGAACTTACTTGCAGATGTCTAGTCTGACCTCTTTAACTATGGTCCAGAAATCTACACAGGTTGAAATGTTATAGCCGGTATTACCGGGCCGAATTTAATTATCGAATGCCACATGTAACCCAGATATCTGCTTATGTAGAATTGTATCAAGTATTTTTAAAACATTTTTTCTACAAATGGATTGAATGTTACAATAATGTTTAATTATTTGAATAATCACTTATCACTTTTTCATACAGAGTATAGAGAAAGTATTGTTTTCATGAAAATTTTCAATTTCGAGATTTTGATGCCAATATATGTTGTAGGACCTCCTGAACATGTTCCGACTACTTTTAGATTGATGATCATCTGTTTTTAATTTCTTGTGTACATGATAGCTGCCGAAAATATTAATGGATTTTCTCTACACTTTATATTCGACTTTGTTATTGAAAAATCTACATCTACATGTAAGTTTTTGAAATTCGAGTGAAAACTTTGAAATGTATTCAAAATTTTATATTTTCTTACAATGGAAGCATAGGAAAAATTTGACATAATCATTTATAAAAGAGGTTATTTATAGCTCAATGATCACGAACATTAATAGTTTCAATCACTGTATAGAGAAAAATAATAGCGATACAATTTTTATGTTCAAGCCCTTTAAAATGAAGGCTAATATACTAAAATTGTGATCATTTGGACCATCAATACAGATTTTTCAATTTTGTTTCTTGTAATATTTGCAAAAAATAAATAACAAGCTAGTACATAAAAATGGATTCTGGTATGATAAAGTCAAGTAGAGCTATCCGACCTTGTATGAACTTATTAATAATTGTATTAAATTAATTTCTACAATAAGTCGAGATATTAGCACAGACTGATTTTTCACATATGATATTTTCTTTTGATTTTGGCCACTTAATAAAAAGTAATTTTAATCAATATAATCCCAAGAGATTGGCCCACATCATAGCAGTTCACCGGGCATTACATTCACTAGGACAGATACTTTTTAGAGTTTTTTCAACAAAAAAATTCAAAATATTGAAATTATTTTTATCTATTCATAATCTGGACCATTTCCCGATAAAAAAAGAAAAATTATTTATATTTTTATCTATTAGGTTTGGAGATTTCAGTGTCTAAAGTGTTAATACTTTTAATAATCCTCTGTTTTCCACCACAGAAACCCCAAGCATAGACATTATTCACATGAAAAATAATAGCAAGAAAAGAGATCAGAATGTAAAGCAGAAATGTAAAGAAAAAAATTTCTGTTGTAAATGAATCATTATTATAGTTTAAATCTATTCAAATAAAAAAAATCATGTACACGGCTAGAGAAAAACAGCATTGATTAAATTTAATGCATATTTTAAATGCACTATACAATACAACTTTCTAATGCTTCCTTGAAGAAAGTAGGCATAAGAAAATTAGATGACTACAATTGTTTCAAGAGTGTTATGAGTCCTCTTCCTTGGGTCAGAAACAGTGTGCTCATAAATAATAAATGCTAAACTACAATTGCAGGCATTGCACTGTTCATGACCTGTGAAAGAGGGCTCATAATGTCCTCAAAACAACTGTAGTCACCAATTTTCTTATGCTTTCTGTCTTCATGGAAGTACCAGAAAGCTGCATTCTTACAAGCAGCAGTTTTATTTATTGTGATAATATATAAGTCAAATTGACCTCAAGAATAAACTTCTTAAAGCTATTTTTTGTAAAATAATAAATTGTATAATCTAATATAAGCTTCTTAAGTAATATACATTTTTTATAACCACCTTTGCACTTTAGTACAGGACATTATTTTGCACTGCTAGATGTTTGTTCTGAAAAATGACTATACTATAGTGTAAACTTTGGTTTCACAGGAAAAATAAAATATCTTTATTAAAATTTATAAATTTAATAATATAAATATGAGCTTACTACTATGGATAGTCATGAAATAAGGTAGAAACTCCATGCTTGGTAGTATGATATTGGAATGCACATGTGGTTATGATCATGTACACATATGATTATGCATACATTTTAATTTTCTGAATCAATTCATTTAAATATTATTGTACATTAAAGTTTATTCATTTATGTGTGTGATAGTGCAGTTTACTGCTTTTTAAATTAATGTTTTGAAGGTAATATTATTGTGTGGAAAACTTATTTCAGAAACAGCAAAATCTTATACACACACAAAGATGAATTTTAATTATGTGTATTAAATAAATATTATACTATATTTACAAATACAATAAAATAAAATCAGCTTCATACAAAACTTCAAACAAGACTTTTGTGGCATAGGCTTGTCCTAAGCACCAATAAAAGTTGAGGATTTCTGAATTGATTTAGAGTACATTCATGGTTTCATATAGATATTCAATATAGTACAATAAAAATTATATATTAGCATATTCAAAAATTTCAGATAAAAATTACAAACTTTTAAAGCTTCTAGGTTGTTTCTCTCAATAGCTTTATGTAGAGCAGTCAATCCATCTTTGGTTCTAAAATCTAGTAAGGCCCCTCCATTTATTAATGCCATAATGGCTTTTGAAGGTTGTTTCAAAGTAGTTGCAAATGTAAGAGGTGTTTCTGAAATAATAAAATGTTTTTAGTATATACAGAATTACATGCAATATATATCAAGCAAAAAAATCTTTTATATAAAATCACAAATGCATGCTCATAATTGTCTATAGGCTAAGAATGAAGATGTGAGGACAAGGGATTACATGAGTATATAACAATATACAAACTTTTTTGAAAATATTAACCCTATTAATTCCTTATATGCTTGTTATAAAAAGAAATATGGACAAGTTGACATAGAATATGAATGTATGTGGTTTAAGCACCTTCTTGCTAGATTTATGCAGTTCCTTTTAAAACTATTTAGATAGCAACTATAGTATCATTTTAAATAAAGGTTCATACGTTGCCAATAGGATAGCATTGCCTTTGACAACTATATCAAAAGAAGAAGATATTTCAGAATATACTCTATTAAAATGCATCAGACCATGTATGTAAAGTGTAAGTATGTTCAGCAATTTAAAAGATTAATGCTTGACCCTCCCCCTTTTTTTTTAAAGGTAATAATCAGAGCATTTGTCTGAAACATTAAAAAATTTAATAGATTTTTTAATTATTTACAAAAACTTCCTTAAGGGTGAAAATCAACATTTTCTCAAACACTTATACTGTAAGCTTATTAATGCCCTAAAATCTAGCCTTTTTTTAAAATAGAAGCTAAATATGTGAGTAGTTACAAACAAGAAGAAGCAATTTATTTCTGATTCCTGCACTGACAAAAGTTTGGCATAATCCAATCTTAAAAATTGGCATAATCCAATCTCATCAAAATGCATTAATTAATTTTATGAAAATAAACTTTATTTGATGATTTTGGACATTTAATTAAAAAGTCAAGATATACTAACAATTTTTATTTCAAATGTTTCATGAAAGTACTTTATTTCTCCCCCCTTTTCTCCCATACATCCAGGTCTTCCTGATGCTATGTGCCTATGTGTGGCATGGTTGAGTAGTGGAATATTTGGATAAATAGGCATTTGAACTGCAAGAGAGCAAGTTCAAAGCAACCAAGCTAGTTGTTACTCCATATGGAGTGTGCTTATAGAAAGTGAATTGTTTAAAAGAAATATGGAATTAAGGGTGCCTGTGACAGTTCTGTTTTATTTAATTTTAAAAAGTACTTTAAATATGGAATAATAGTTGATTATTTTTGTATTTTTATTAATTTCTTTTTAAAAACTTATTGCAAAAGAAATGCATGCACACAAGAGCACAGTGAGTGGCTGGTTGTTAAAAATGGCTAGTACTTTGTTAAAGTCTCCTGATTTAATTTGGATTACTTTGCATATATTCTGAGATAATGAGATTATATTAAATCAGGCATAAATAAAAAAAACTAACATAATTTTGAAATTAAAAAATTGAAAAAAAAAAAAAAAATACAGTGTATGACTAAATTATAATTTATCTTTAGATGAGACCATGCAGCTATAAGTATTTTCATACCTATGTTTTTTTGCAAATACGTCAATTTTTATTCATAAGTTTCTTTGCTTTTATCAGAGCAACAATGTATAGAAGATAGAAAGAGTTTGAATGTGTTCTTATTTTATAATTTTTGGTGAAATTGTGCATCATGAACTTTTATTAAAGAGAGTATCATCAGTAACAAAGCATGAATTGAATATGGGGAGGCAGTTTATACCCAGATAACCTGCTACCAAGTAACTTTTTTTTCAAGTGTCCACCATTTTAAATATGTGCATAAAATATAATGTATAATTAAAGTAAGAGTTGCTTGGTAGCAGGTTGTTTGAGTAAACACTGTCTCCCCAGTTTCCTTCAGCACTGGGTACCATGAAAATGAGGTAGGTAGGTAGATTGAAAAGTAACTGGGAATAGATTTGCAAAGAAAAAAATTAATTTAAATGTGCTTTGAATATTTTAGACAATTTTTGAAAGATCTGACTTTTAAACTTATGAAAGCTTTGACTTCTCATTAAAAGAACAATAATGGAAATTAATCAACCAAGTAGATTTTAAGAAAAAGCTTGGGACAAAGCTTGATATTTTAATTTTTTTCCACAGATTTTCAACAATTCTTCATGTCAAAACTTTCAGGTAAAAAAAGATCATAAAGGGCAAGAAGATGAATAGATTTCGAGGATGTACATGAAAATAATTTGAATGGTGTTCTAGATTTATTTTCATAATTTATGACAAATCTGTAGTTACTTGACCTTTTGTTTATAAAGGAAAACAATCATGAAAATTGTTAGATGTTGAATAAATGCTGGGAATAGAAATGGCATAAAAATATTTTATAGTTTTAAATCCTTTTTGTCGATAATTTTTATATGGTAATAAACTTTGGATGCAAGTTATTAATGTATAGATCTATTAACTTCAATTTATATTATTGTTTCATTCATATATACAGGGTGTCCCAAAAATATTGATCTCTGCTTTTATTCCTTAAATATTAATCTTAGACATATATAATAAATTACAAAGTTGCATAAAAAAAAGGTACAGAATTTTATGAAATCGATTAAAATTTTCAAGGGCATTAAATTTTAAGAAATACAAAATTTGAATTTTTATATGGCCCCTGTACAAAAACATTTCCAATGAGTAAAATGTGCCCCATACACTAATAAGGTGATGTACAAAATTTCAGCATTTTATCATAAAAGGTCCCAGAGATATGAAAAGACAAAAATGCTGACTTAAACCCCTTTTCGATGCATCATCATGGGTTCTCAGAGGGGAAAAATCATGTCGGCAGATCACGTTTCTGGGGTCATACAGAAATTATGAAAGCAAACAATGATTACATAAATAAATAATAATTTTGCTATTTATTGGTACAAAAGTATCTACACTGTGTAGAAATAATAACTTTACACTAAGATTACAAAGCTTGTTCACTATGTTTTATGTTTTCCATCCATGCCAAAGATCCATTAAAGATAAGAGGCAGATATTATTTGCCTATGAGGCATTTCTGCGTTGCATCATTTGGATTCTTGCTGTAAACATTTATATTTTAATTTGTGATTAATCCCTCCTCACCAACTTTGTTCAAACATATTTCTGGGACTTTTCATGATAAAATGCTGAAATTTTATACATCACCTTATAATACATGGGGTACATTTTACTCAATGGAAATGTTTTTGTACGGGGGCCGTATAAAAATTTAAATTTTGTATTTCTTCAAATTTTAATCCTCTGAAAATTTTTATCAATTTCATAAAATTCTGTACCTTTTTTACGCAACTTTGTAACTTATTATATATGTCTAAGATCAATATTTAAGGAATAAAAGCCAAGGGCGGATCCAGAGGGGGGGCACGGGGGCATGTGCCCCCCAGATGAGCTAAGTAAAGACTAGGAAAGGTCGATATTTTTCAAAATTATATTTTTTAAAATTATTTTCAAAATTATATTTTTATATTTTTTAAAATTATAGATTTATATATTTCAAAATTATATTTTTATATTTTTTAAAATTGTATTTTTATATTTTTCAAAATTATATATATCCTCTCTTCGGCTTTCAAAATTATATATCCTCTCTTCGGCTTTCAAAATTATATATCCTCTCTTCGGCTTCAAATGCTCCTACTGAAGTAATTGAGGAACATTTTCGCGTGACATTGTGGCTGCCATTTTTGGATTATCTTATAAGCGAAATTACAGATAGGTTTCCGAAGGCCAGTTTTGAGGTCATTACTAATTTGCAACAGTTAATTCCGCAATATTTTTCGGAATCTTCCATCAAAGATATTATAAAGAGCGCAGACGTTTACAAGGAGAATTTGTCATGTTTTCCAGCATTAGATGAAGAACTATTATCTGGAAGCAAATCTGCGAGAAAGGAAACGAAGAATTCGGATGTCTCATAAAAGCATATAAAAGTGCCACAAATTTACCGAACATTAAAGTTATTTTGCAAATTCTTGCAATCCATCCTATGACAACAAGCACAGCAGAAAGCTCTTTCTCAACACTACTCCAAATTAAAACTTACCTGCGCAATACCATTTCGGAGAGCCGGCTTAATGATTTAGCATTAATGAACATCAACCGAAATGTATCGTTTACAGAAGAGGTTTCAGGAAGTTTTTTCGCGCAAATTTAAAATGAAGTTAAATTTAAAATACATGTAAAGTGAATTTGTTTAATCTTTTAAACAGTAAATCTGAATAATTTTTACTCTATTTTCTTTATTTTCTTATACACATCACATAGCGCCTATGGGTTGGTCGTGTGGTCTGGGTTTTCTACACATCACATAGCCAGTCAAACCTGTGTATAACGAAGTCGGAAACAACATAATTACCGTTTCAACGAAAAAAAGATATTAGGTCCTCTCTAGGCTTTACAGCATTACAGAAAATGACCCCCCCTCTAGGCTTTACAGAATTACAGAAAATTTTTTAAATGAAATTACGGAAATATCGAATTATTTTCGGCATCATTTCGACTGTATTACAAACTGTATAAATTACTGGAATTCGTGGATTTGGCATTGGATTCGTGGATTTGGCACAAATTCATCTTTGCATATGCCACTGGACTATATTGTGCCCCCCCCAGAATGGTTTTCTGGATCCGCCACTGATAAAAGCTGAGATCAATGTTTTTGGGACACCCTGTATGTATATATATATATATATATATATATATATATATATATAATTATAATGAAGTTTCACAATCGCTCTCTATTGATCATTATTCTCAGTCAATTGTAGATAGTGAATGTATTTGTAAATTAAACAAATTTGCTAAATTTCTAAATCCAGACTTGGGGCATATAGTTACAGGAGATTTAGACATTGTTAGTGACAATGTGTTACGAACCATTATGTCATTTGGCACTAAATTTAGGATACCTTCTTGTAATAATTCTTTTAAAGTTTTAAAATCAATTAATCTACATCTTGATAAATATATATATAAATTAGCTTGTAAATACGCCCTGCCATTAGAAGCATTTAATATGTGGAAATTTACTATATTAGAATCAATTAAAAATGATATTAGAGATATTAAATTGTCTAGATCTTTATATAATATTGATAATATTAAACATTCCATTAATGATTTACAAAGATCCTTTGTTATCACCTATGTTGATAAAGCCTCTAATAATTATGCTATTATTTGTAAAAAATTTTATATTCAATTTCTGTTAGATTATTTAAAAAATAATAGTTTTTTTAAACCTGATTTACATTCCTTCAATAGTATTAAATTGAAAATTATCAATATGTATAGTGATTTAAATATTAAATATAAATATCTTAAATTTCCTTATATAGTGCTTATTCCAAAGTTTCATAAAAATCCTATTAAATTTAGAACAGTTACTAGTGGCCATAATACTTACTCTACTACTGCGAGTAAATTATTACAAAATTCTTTAAATCTAATAAATAATAGTTTAAGCCAGACTAGCAATAATTACCATATTCTAAATAATAGTAAAGAATTAAAGAATAAATTAACATCTCTTAGAAAAATAATAGGATTTCAAACTTTTGATTTTAAAGATCTTTTTAGTAATATTAAGATATCTGATCTATATGATGTAATTTTAGCTCTATATAATGCTTATATTACACCTCTTTCAAATCAAATTAAATTTATAAATTTTTCTAAACTTCTTCACTTTGTTATTTTCAATAATTATATTTTTCAAGGAAATAAATTATACTTACAAGTCTCAGGAGTTCCTTAGGGTGGCTGCAGTAGCAGTATGCTAGCTAATTTATACCTTTATCATTATGAAAAGTCATTTACTTCAATAGATTATACTTTTTACAGATATGTTGATGATCTGATTTACTTAGTACATACAGAAAATTATCTCATAGATATAGATTACTATCCAGACAATTTGGAATTAATTCCTAATGAAGCTACTATTAGTAAAAATGTTAATTTTTTGGATTTAAATCTTTTTATTGATCCTTCTAATAGAATTGTTACAAATTTATATGATAAAAAAGACTTTTATAATTTTAATATTAATAAAATCTTACCATTTAATTCTTGTAACTCGATTCAATTGTTTAGAAATATTATACTCAATCAGCTTTTTAGAATTATAGAATATCTGATAAAAAATTTCATGCTATGCATATCAATAATCTCAAAATTACTAGCAATTTATATAAATATCCCTCTTATTTAGTAAATAGTATTGTTAAAAAATTTAAAATAGCTGTATTTTTATAATCCTTTTCATAGTATCATATAATTCTATTCATAGTATCTTATATTAGCCAGACATCTCCATTTTTTAAATTTTTTTTCCCTCCTTTTAGTAGCTCTTTTTGTATATTAATACTTTTTCTTAACATTTCGCTTAACTGTTTCTCAATTCTTATGAATGGCAACAGTAAATGTTTTTTTATTTTTTCTTTACGAATGGCAACACTGGTCTCTTCTATCAGTGTTCCCGGCTTCGACTCGATTGTACATACGCTGTGCTTTTTCCAGGTATTCATTTTTTCTTTTTTATTCCTTCTTTATGTATGTTGTCCAAGTAGAAATAGTTTATAGATATAATCTATCTATTTCTTCAGAAACATACATTTTTGTGTTTGCTTCTACAAAAACTTGGACATGATTAGATTTTTGTAGAGGTTAACAATTCATGATTTAGGCTTAGAGCCTCGTCCACATGTATAGCATTTGTGCTTGATTTCATTTGTTATACTTTTTTCGATTCCATACCTTTGTATTATGATATTTTTCATTGACTTGTTGATTCGATAATTATTTTATTTATTTATTTTTTTCCATTTGCTTGAGGATTAGTTGATTTTTACTTTTGTTTTGTAAGCCAGTTAGATAGTTGAATTTAGTTTAAGTTTTTCTTTTTTCTTTTTTCGTTTCCATACCTTTGAATTTTGTTGATTTTCTGTAACTTGATAGCTAGTGTTTTGTATTTTTTATCCATTTGATTGATGTTTTGCTGTATTATATTTTATTTTGTGGGTGTTTTAAAGAAGTTAGGTTTATCGTGTTACATCTTACTTTTTGTTTATTGGATTTTCAAACTACTATTATTATTATATATATATATATATATATATATATATATATATATATTAGTAACAGATGGCACCATGATGATTAAAAATTCTATTTTTACCAGCATTCGAACTCATGATCTCCTGTATGCTTAAGATGGAGTAAGTATAGATAGGGACTGATCGATAGTGTAGGGATTAAATGATTTAGAACTCCTCAACACTGAATATCTAATAACTGCACTAGCAACTTGAAAACTTGTTATGCGCTGCAATTTTGCTAACTTGGATGGGCAATGGGTGGGTTCAAGTTCTACTTGAAATCATAGATCATAGAAACCAGACAAAAAATTGCAGTAGAACATGGATGATATGTGGACTAGTGTTTTTATAGTTCTTTTATTAAGCATTAATTTTGTAGCTGTTTGAAACTGTGTTTACTAAATTTACATACCGTTGTATTGTATAGCTTTAGGTTACCGAAATATGCCAAAATATAAGGTAATAAAGCAAAATTTTTGATGCAGAAATTTCAATGCATTTGCTATAATCACAATACTAATTCAAGGTCCTTTAATAGCACTAATTCGATTTGTCTGCTAGGGTGGTTGCGGTTCTTTTTCATTTGTTTGAACAATGTGAAGAAGATCATTGAGTATGTGACTTGTGTTCAAATAGCCCCATATCTACTGTGCTTTTATGAAACAATTTTCAAAATTCTTCATAACACATAAAATGCATGAATAAACGATCATTGAATATAAAAGGTTGTGATGAAATAGCTATTTTAAGCTATTGTGAATATTAATTTTATGATCAAAGAAATTTAGATGCATGGACGTTAATAGGGGAAGGCAAAGGAGGCACTTTCACTCCCCTGAATGTTTAAAACATTGACCCATGATCCAATTAGTAACACTCTGCCACACAGAAGGTACGACCAAAACCCCGGTAGCTGTGCTGAGCATTAAAGTCACCAAGTACAAGAAAAAACCTATTGATAGAAGCGAAGATCTAAGCATCTTTGGAATATTAATGATGGAGATGGACATATTCGGACCCAAGTGGAGTTTAACTTTCAGCACCCCTGTACCACGAGAAAGATTCTCTGGAACTGAGATATTTACATCTGGAAAGACGATATATTCTTCTGTATACGACCCATATCTATCTATCTACACCCGTGAAACACACTCTTTCTGGATATATGGGCAGGACAAGGAACCTATCCTTTTCTTCATTCACCAGCCACATCTCCCGCTTGAATTCTCAGGTGACAAGTGGCCCTTTCCACTTAAACATCGAAGACTCTAGTGCTTATAAGTGCCTAAAGACTAATATCTTCCCTACTCTTCGCCACTTGAAAGATTTAAGGAAATGGTAGCATTCTTCGACTGTCTGATGGTTTCATTAGGGTTCCACACATACTTTTTAAACCAACGATTTCTCCCCACCAGCGAACTCTACAATGCTGGGCTCAGTTTACCAAAAAGTAGGTAGATTTCGAAAGCAAGGTCCCCTGCTTATAAAACTTACCGACTTGCACGTAAAATAAGCCACAAAAGTGAAATTTTGCCCTTTTTGCCTACATGCACAAGTTGAAATTATCATCTGTTACTAGATTGTATTAGAAATTACACTGTCACAGAGACAAAATTTTACTATGACTAGACCTATTTTTTTGTCTTATTTTTAAGAATATTTGGTTTGTTGATGCCCGAAAGCACATCTTATGAATTGTGAGATGATTTAATATTTATTTTGTTTACATCAGACCTGCACAGAGATGCCTCTCTGCATCACCAAGATTTTTACCTGTAGTATGATCTTATGTTTCACACATATTTAATTTGAAGTTCATAAATTAATATAGTTTGTAATTCAATGAGATATTGCTTAATAGGTAAATGTTTTCATTCGTCTAGGTTTTATAGTTTCAGATTGTGATGACCAGATGTATTCAATTATACATATTAATTTAAAGAAAAACATTTATTTAGATATATCTACAAACATGTGAAGCACTTACCTCCAGATTCTGGACAGTGGAAATTTGGATCCATTCCTCTTGCACACATTTTTATAATCTTTTCAACTTGACCACTCCCAACATGGTCTAGCATTCTCCGCAAATTTGCCTACAAAAAAAGTAGAGATATAGAACAGGAAATATATTAGAAGCTTTTAAAAGCTATCTCATATTTACCGCTATAGAACACAAGTAAAAGATATAAAATATGAACCCGAAACATAATTTATATCAAAAAGGAAATTCTCAATGCCCTCATCTCAACTCTAGAGTAAGCAAAGACAAAGTGACCCATCCTCTTTGTCCTTCGTAATTGAGTGGTCTGAACAGAACTTTTCTTTATTAGGCCTTAATCAGGGTTGCCCATTTTTTTTGGGGGGGGGGGGGGGGGAGGGGACAGGAGAGGGCCTAATACTAAAATTCTTTGAAGGAGGGGAAGACTTGAAATATTTACAGGAAGGAAAATCAAATATGGAGTGGGGCGAGGAGCATGATAAATGTTTGTAAGGGGCCCAGAATCAGGCCTGACCTGATTATAATTTCTTTATTTTTCTTTTAGAGTTATTTGGATTAGCAGCGATCTACTTAAGGCTGTCCAGTAGTACCATGTGTGGAGTAACCGCAACAGCGAGAATAACTACCGGGGCTGTAACCAAGCTGTGGGACTAGGACACGCTCGGAACAATGTTTGGCGAGTAGGGCGGCGTTTGTGTTGGTACCTAATAAAATGTGTTTGTCCATAAATGCCTCCTCATTTTACATCGAATAGAACATGATGGCAGTGGTAAAAAGGAGATGAGGATTATCGGTAAAAGTTTCAAGAACTTTGTGAGTATTTTTGAAACACTTGGTAAATAAAAACATTCAGATTACTCATCAAAGAGAAACCGAAACAACATTCGAAATGTCGAATTTTCAAGTTTCACCACCGGAAACTTTTCATTTTGAATGCCAATAAACTAGACAAAATAGAAAAATTGTTTCGTAAGGTACAGAATTGCTTCTGATCTTAATGAAAAGCCAGATGATGAGTAAATAAATTCCTTGATTTACATGATGGGAGAACAAGCTGAAGAAATTTTTCAGTCGTTTGAATTAGATGAAGATGAAGCTAAAGTGTACGGCAACATATTAAAATAGTTCGACAAACATTTTATTGTGAAAAAGAACACAATTTTCGAGAGAGCACAGTTCAACAAACGCTCACAAATAGAAGGTGAATCAGTTAACGATTTCATAACTGCACTTTTGCACTAGCTGATAACTGTGAATATAAAACTTTAGAAGATGAACTTATTCGAGATTGTATAGTTGTTGGTATTAGAGATAAAGTATTAAGTAAGAAGCTACAACTAGATCTGGAACTAACCCTAACAAAGGCTATATCTGTGAAGAAGCAACAAGATGTTCTGAATTTTAGAAATGACTCTATGCATGCGGCGACTGAATTACTTGCAAATTCAATAATTTCAAGAGTAATAAAGCACACATGAATGAGCAATCTGTTAAACAAGCTGCACATGAAAAAACAAAAACAGATGTTATACACGGTGGGGAATGCAAATGGTTGTGTTGGTGTTGTTGTTGAGACCCAGACCGTCCGACCTACCAGAAAGTTGTAAGGTAACTGTAATGCAAATGGTGGTGCTGTTGAGACCCAGACCATCTGACCTTTCAGAAAGGTGTAAGGTAACCATTTGGATGGCCGGGAAGTGCCGCCCAATTTAGACCGGAACCCAGTGGGGGAGGCATCCACAGGGACCGTACCCTCCTTCCCCTACCACCAACCTCTCGGAAGGACTTACGGACCAACATGTTTAACGTGATCGTATTCTGCATGAACACGGCGGCAGTTGTGGCAGCGTGCAAACCACCGGGCTACCGCGCCCGAAATGTGCCAACAGCACGCGGTGTTCCCAGGTGGTCACCCACCCAAGTACTAACCACGCCCGATGCTGCTTGACTTTGGTGATCTAACAAGAACCGGTGTTTTCAGCACGGTAGGGCCGTTGGCAATGCAAATGGTGTTGATGTTGATGACCCAGACCGTCCGACCTACCAGAAAGGTGTAAGGTAACTGTATGGACGGCCGGGAAGTGCCACCCAATTTAGACCGGAACCCAGTGGGGGAGGCATCCACAGGGACCGTACCCTCCTTCCCCTACCACCAACCTCTCGGAAGGACTTACGGACCCACATGTTTAACGTGATCGTACTCCGCATGAACACGGCGGCATATGTGGCAGCGTGCAAATCTAGCGCGCAAACCACGGGGATACCGCACCCGAGATGGCCAACAGCACGCGGCGTTCCGAGGTGGTCACCCACCAAGTACTAACCGCGCCCGATGCTGCTTGACTGCGGTGATCTAACGAGAACCGGTGTTTTAAGCACGGTACGGCCGTTGGCCTAATGCAAATGGTGTTGTTGTTGAAACCCAGACCGTCCGACCTACCAGAAAGGTGTAAGGTAACTGTTTGAACGGTCGGGAAGTGCCACCCAATTTAGACCGGAACCCAGTGGGGGAGGCATCCACAGGGACCGTACCCTCCTTCCCCTACCACCAACCTCTCGGAAGGACTTTCGGACCCACATGTTTAACGTGATCGTACTCCGCATGAACACGGCGGCAGTTTTGGCAGTGGCTGGAATCGAACCCGGGCCTACCGAGTGCAACTCCAGCGCGCTAACCAATGGGCTACCGCGCCCTAATGCAAATGGTGTTGTTGAGACCCAGACCGTCCGACCTACCAGAAAGGTGTAAGGTAACTGTATGGACGGCCGGGAAGTGCCACCCAATTTAGACCGGAACCCAGTGGGGGAGGCATCCACAGGGACCGTACCCTCCTTCCCCTACCACCAACCTCTCGGAAGGACTTACGGACCCACATGTTTAACGTGATCGTACTCCGCATGAACACGGCGGCATTTGTGGCAGCGTGCAAATCTAGCGCGCAAACCACGGGGATACCGCACCCGAGATGGCCAACAGCACGCGGTGTTCCGAGGTGGTCACCCACCAAGTACTAACCGCGCCCGATGCTGCTTGACTTCGGTGATCTAACGAGAACCGGTGTTTTCAGCACGGTACGGCCGTTGGCCCTAATGCAAATGGTGTGGAAAAGCATACCATTCCCAAAATTATTGCCCAGCAAAAAAATGAGAAATGTATAAAATGCACGAAATTGGGACATTATGCCCGAGTTTGTCTATCTAAAGAGAAGAAAATGGAAATAGCATTACTGGGAAGAGTGAAAAAATGAGTCAAATAATGAATATTGGAACATTTCGATAGGGATATAAAAGAAAAAAAAATTAATTTCAAAATTGATAGTGGGGCAGATCATACAGTGATTCTAACTTCTGTTTTTAAGGAATTGCCGAGAAATGTTGAAATTTTGAAAGCCGATAAAATATTATGTGGTCCTGACCATACACTTCTGAAAATAATTGAAGAAATTTCTTATTCCAACATGAAATTTAAAGAAGAAATATACACTTATGTCCAAAAGTTAAGCATAATTCGTAAAATGTGAAAAATTGAGTTAATATGGATACAATAGTTCACAATCAGTTGTGGAGAATCGTGGGACGAAGGTAAATCATTGTGCATATGTAAAATAGTTCAGTCGATGTCGACATGCGCAGAGCATCAGTACACGTCGGAACGATTATAAAACGGCCTCGAGCAGCATGGCCAGTTGAGGCAGAATTTCACAATTGCTGTGGTATGGAGCGTTGTTAATAATAAAAAAGGACGAAAGATGTCACAAAGATGCCAACTGGACATGTTTTTGAAAGGATGAATTATTGGAATGCTGGAACCCAGTCGATCCAAAACAGAAGCGTCTCGAATTCTGAATGTGACTCAATATGTGATCTCCAGACTGTGGCAGAGGTTGCAAATCACTGGAGATGTTACCCGATGACCAGTACCAGGTCTGACAAGGGAACAACCACTCGGCAAGACCGATATTTGGTGATAACAGTGCAACATAAGGGGAACTGTTCTGCCAGACAACTGGGTTCAGCTCTGACAGCCGCCATAGGAGTCATTGTTTCGAGACAAACTGTTTACAGGAGACTCAGACACGTTGGCCTCTATGCCAGATGACCAGTAGTTTGCATGCCTTTGACGTCTGCACAGAAACGCGCACGCTTATAGTGGAGTTTGGAACATTGGCAGTGGAGTGGACAACAGTGAGCAATGTCATGTTCAGTGACAAGTTCAGGTTTAGCCTGTAAACTAATTCTCGTCGTATCACGATCTGAAGAGAATTTGGAATGCATTTTCTCCTGGGAAACATCACAGAAAGACATCGTTTTCCGTTCAGGGGAGTCATGGTCTGGGCAGGCATCATGATGGATGGCCGCACAGACCTCCAAAACTTTGACATGGGGTCGGTTACCAGTCAAAGATACAGAGACGAAGTCTTTGAGCCTATCGTTCGATTGTTTCGAGGTGCTGTTGGTCCTGATTTCATATTCATGGATTATAATGTGCCTCCTCACTGTGCGGCTTTGCCCGACGACTTCCTTCAAACTGAAGATATCCAGCATCTGCAGTGGCCTGCCAACTCTCCTGATCTGAATCCAATAGAGCATGTGTGGGATATGCTCGGTTGACATCTTGCAGCCCTCCGCTACCCACCAAGTTCCGTTTCGGGATTGAAAACTGTTCTCCATGCGACTCTCTTTAAGTACACAACTCATCCAAACCCTCATCGAAAGTATGCGAAATCGTTGTGTAGCATGTGTGGCTACCTGAGGTTCCCACATACCGTATTAAACTGCAGCATCACATTGTTTTAATCATTCTGTTTCACTGAGGTTGACACTCGTATTGCGACCCTTTTTCTTTCAACCCTTTTTTTTGCATAGTAAAAGTAGTTATTATCCTTGTTCTGCATTGTTTTCTTCTTCTATAACCCTATTACACCCGTATACCGCGTTTCCTTCCATTCCGATGTAGATTTCCTGAAATTTTCACATAAACAACAACTATGTTTAACTTTTGGACATAAGTGTATGTTATTGATAGATTACAAACATGTCTTTTGGGAAAACCAGCAATTGGAGCATTTGGTATCGAATCTAATCTTCTATTTCACAAGTAAATACTAGAAATCCAATAAAACAGTATCCTGAATTATTTAAAGGATTGGGGCTGATAAAAGACACTGTCAACATTAAGTTAAAACCTCATTTACGTGATCGGAGAACAAACTGAAGAAATTTTCCAGTCGTTTGAATTAGCCGAAGATAAAGCTAATGTGTACGAGAAAGTATTAAAACAGTTCGACAAACATTTTATTGTTGTTGTTGAGACCCAGACCGTCCGACCTACCAGAAAGGTGTAAGGTAACCGTATGGACGGCCGGGAAGAAACATTTTATTGTGAAAAAGATTTTTCGAGAACAATTTTCGAGAGAGCACAGTTTAACAAACACTCACAAATAGAAGGTGAATCACTTAACGATTTCATAACTGCACTTTTGCACTAGCTGATAACTGTGAATATAAAACTTTAAAAGATAAAATTATTCGAGATAGTATAGTTGTTGGTATTAGAGATAAAGTATTAAGTGAGAAGCTACAACTAGATCGAGAACTATAGCTAGTTCCCCAAGTAATTACATCACCAAGACGAGTTCCAATTCCACTTTTGAATAAAACGGAACAGGAAATCAAACGGATGATAATTGAGGGTGTTATAGAACCAGTTATGGAACCAACAGAGTGGTGTTCTGCCATGGTAGTAGTTCCAAAAGCAGATGGAGCTATGAGGATTTGTGTTGATCTTACCGAACTAAATAAATGTGTACAGAGGGAATGGCACCCTTTGCCAGCTGTTGAGTATACCTTAGGACTTTTAGCAGGGGCAAAAGTGTTCACAAAATTAAATGCTAATTCTGATTTTTGGCAAATACCTCTAGATTCTCAATTATCATACTTGACAACTTTTATAACACCATTTGGCAGGTATAAATTTCTTAGACTACCCTTTGGTGTATCTTCAGCACCAGAAATATTTCAGAGACAAATGTCACAAATACTAGAAAACATACCTGGAACTGTTTGCCATATGGATAACATCTTGATATGGGGTCAGAACCAAGAAGAACATAACAAATAACTACATGAAGAAAATGCTTATACACATTGAACAAAGTTAGTTAACTATGTTGTGAAAGTTACAAATCATTTCCAACTATTGATGATACAGAGTGATCAAATATATTTTCCCCCTTTTTCAATATCTTGGTAGTTCCCTAAATGCACAAGTCACCGAAACTTTACTGGAAAGTGTGCGTTCAAGCATGTTCTTCACATTGCCAAAGTTCTTTCCTGGCCACAGATTAAGCTACCACAAGCCTTAGGGCTGGTCGTGTGGTCTGGGTCTTCAACATCGCCAAAGTTACAGAACACTTCACCAAGTATTTGTTTAGAAATTCGAAAAACGTTCTAACATCCAAAGTGTCTGGATACTTTTGATCATATAGTGTATACCATGACTAAATTGCCATCTACTGTGGACATGCTTCAGTGTTTTACAGTCTTCAAAACTCTGTATGCAGTGATTTTAGCGGCTAATATTGTAAATATATTTGCAAACTCTGGTGAAAGATATGTAACTAAGATTGTCAGAGTGAGGTATAGAATGGAAATTAACCTAGCCCTGGGAATTAGAACCCGACCCTATTTAGTTAGGATTTCTTACACAGAACGTGTGTCTTAACCAGGGCTGAGTTCCCGGGTTTGGCTTAGGGCCAATCTCAAGCCTAGCAACCACGGTCGGGTAATGTGCAGTAGGAGTGACAGATTTTTTTTTCGAAAGTTACATGTTGCTAGTGATAAAATATTGTATTAGGCGATCATTATAATGTATAAAAAATTGGGTAAAATGGGTCAACAGCATGCACCTTCCCCAGGGGGCTTAGTAGCTCGTTTTTTGATATTTTGTGGTACGGTGTGGAGCTCATTTAACTGTCCTTAATTCAATTTCATGCAATTTTTAGCTTGCTTTTGCCTCTTTCCTTACCAAAACTGTTACCAGGAGGGGATGATAGTTCTGAATTCCATTCGTTCCCAGTCCAACATAACCATTCTACAATATGAACAATATGGCTGCTGGCTGCATTTTAAAACTCAACTCTCCGGTCATCAAATGACCAGATACGCCATGATTGTCACCTCAATTATTTGATTGCTCAACAGAAAAAAAAAAATGCAGCACAGTTATTCTGCTCGGTTGCAGACATTTCCAGTAAAAACAGCAAAACAAGTTGTCTGCGAATCATTGACTATGTAATTGGGACAACCATAGACAATTATCAGTCATTCTGCTTATAACAGACCGTAACCGAAACGAGTTTGCAAATAGTAGTAGTTATAAATGAGACAACCAAAACTATTCAAACTCTCTGGTCATAGTAGCAAAGACTTTCAAATGCAGCCTATGCATTTACGTCTGCCTCATTTGGTATTTTTCCTTACTTAAAATTTTTGGTTTTGGTATGGTCATCCTCGACACTAACTTTAAGAGGATATACCTGTGTCTCTTTCATATCCACAAGTAGTTTTAGCAGCTTCTGTGACTAGTTTGATAATGTGCTTCATCGCCTGCGTGTGGCAGGGTTCACACAGTACAAGTCAATAGTGCTGTCAACAGAAATTTCTTATTCTATGATGCCTTAAAGTATGGTCTCAGGGAATACACTCATGATAGTTAGCTCAATGATTATCATTTCCAGTCGATGAATTGGGTGTAGTCAGCTGCATATGCTGTTGGATGGTCATAACAATTTATGGATTACAATCAGTGCTTAGAGGTAACTCAAAAATGATATGGAACTTGGGGTTGCAGTTTGCCCATCATAAAATTTTCTTTGGTCATCTAAAAACTGTTCTGCTGGCCATGATAGTAGATGACGGAAAAGAGGTGGGACAGCTGGCAATTTCACATTATATGGATAAGAAGCCCCGGGAACAAATACGAGACTACTTCGTTTAAAATTTGATACAGTGGACTATAGATAACTCATCGACTAGAAAAAAATCCCAATCATTACGGCGTAACTTATCATGCAGGTACTCCTAGAGACAGTACTTCAAGGCATTGTAGAATAAGGAATTGCTGTTGGTGATGGAAGAGTTTGCACTGTTATTCCTTGCCATATTCAGGTGGCAGAACATATGATCAGGCTAGTCACCGAGGCTGCTGAATCTATTTGTGGAGATGTAAAAATATATAAATAAAGACCGAAAACATACACTAATATTCTCTGACAGTTAGAGTCAAGGACAGTAATGCCAAGAATTTAAAGTAAGAAATATTACCAAATAACAAAGAAGTGAGTGCATAGAGTTCATATGGTAGGGTGGTTGGGCTGGACACGACTGGGATCGGAACTGTCCTACCTAAGTGGCTTCCTCAAAGGGGCCCCTTTGGGGAAAGTGTAGGATGTTGACCCATGTGATCTAAAATTTTTATACGTTATAAGGATCAAATAGCATAACTTTTATCACTAGGCATGTGCAACTTTTGAAAAAATATTTTTCGATCACTTCTGTTGTGCACTAAAACTACTACGAAAGGAATGAATCTAATGTAGAGCAAATTATATTGGAGATTGATTTGAAAGCTAGATTTATATTTTGGAATCATACATGTTGAATGGTTTTGAAAACAGCATATCTACATCAACCATGAACATGTGTATGGTCCACCAGGGTAGGATTTACCAATAGACGTATTAAGCGGGTGTTAAGGGACTTAATGCTGGAAGGGGTTCAAATACTTTCACTATAAAAATACGTAATATGGGTTTGCAGGGGTGGGGAATTATTGGAAATTCTTACCAACCAGGAAACATATCTACCAACCAATTTGCGAGCACTGTTACACTGTTCAAGGTTCTCAAATTTTATAAGCAAAAAGAAATAAGAACCCAAAATGCAATTTTTACATACACTTTAACACATTTCGCATAAGTTAAAATACAATACCAAAAATAATAAAATTATGTATATTGCTAGACATTCATAACTTTTTTTTATTAAAATGTACAATGTGCACACAACTTAATTTTTGCTATAAATAATCATTTAAATTTGAGCACATACTTATGTAGCACTGGCAGCAACATTAATAGAACATACATAGAATAACAAATTCATTTATTTTAAAATGGAGCACTTTATGATGTGGGAACGTTAGTTGTTATTTAAAATAATTGAATATAGATGGCTTATTACTACTAGTCAGAGCCTTCCCCAGAATTGAAACAGGCCAAGATGCTATTACCTAAAAAGAGCATTTAAAATAATTGAAGGCACTAAGTTACAGAACATAATTGCATGTACCCTCGCAACAGCAGCATCATTAGCGATGAGCCCGTGTAGAGGCCGGGTATTCAGTCAACAGATACTTCATCAACTGCACTATTAGCCATGACTTGCGCGTGTAACGGAAGTACGCGATTGACAACTATACGTGAACTACTTTATGAACTGCACCGTTATCCGCGACTTTTGCGCGTAGCGGAGGTGCGCGATCGACAGCTACTTCAGGAACAACACCGTTAACTGTGGTTTGTAAGCTTAACGGAGATGCGCGATCGACAGCTACTTCATGAACTGCCCCGTTAGCCGTGACTTTTGCGCGTAGCGGAGGTGTGCGATTGACACCAACTTCATGAACAATCCCGTTAGCCGCGACTTTCTTTCGTAGCAGAGGTGTGCTATCAACACCTATTTCATGAATTACCCCGTTAGCAGTAACTTTCGCGTGTAATGAAGCGATTGACAGCTACTTCATGAACTGCGCCGTTAGCCATGACTTGCGCGTGTAGCTGAGGTGTGTGACAGACCTATTTTATGAACTGCACTGTTAGCCGCGGCATACACGCTTAGCTGAAGTAAATGGTGGAAATTTATTTCATGACCTGCACCGTTAGCCGTGAATTTCGCGCGTAGCGGGGCTGCGTGATCAACACCTACTTTATGAACTGTGCCGTTAGCCGTGACTTGCGCGCGCGATCGACAACTACTGCAAAAAATCTATTGAAAGTTAATTTTTTTTTAAACAGCAACAAGCCTGGTCGCCGGAAGCGGTTAGTAAATAATATGAGTCAAATACGTTCTACCATATTTCATCAAAGCTGGCAAAGATCGAAGCTACTGAAAAGTGCTAATCTACATAACTTTTCCCCCCTTCAATAATCGCGTGTTTGACTGACTTAACATAAACACATACGTACGTGTTCCTGCAAATGACGGCGCAAAACAAAAACAAAAAAACGTAGACCAGAAAGTTAAATTAAGTGTTAGTTTTAGCGCAAAAATGCTTACCGAGATCAAATCTTCAGAACTTTAAGTTGATAAATAATAAATGAAAACAACTTTGAAAGTTTTTATCTATTGGAAGAGGGAATGTATTTGTTTATTTTGTTTCTTTAAATGGAGGAATGAAGTAGATGTTTATCTGTTTTTCTTTAGCACTGGATCGGCTGTGGTTAGGCTGCCTGCATGTGCGGTCGCGGATAGAGTTGTAGTAGGAAACCTGCAAGTGGACTTCCGTCAAATTAGTCGGACGGTTGTCTTCCAGTGGAAAGTAGCGTTATATTCCATTTAGGTCGATATTATGCTGACTGCAATATACACGTATGTGTATTGGTACATGGTTTGAATTTAAAATTTTTTATATATTTTTAAATTCAAACCATGTTTTATAGCTATGTTGTGTAATATATGTTTGACTGTAGCTGTAATATAAGAATAAATACTTTAAAAGTCTTTGGACATATTATTCCAGCTAACATGTAAGAATGAAAATAATTTCAATAAAATCAAAGCCCCCAATTCCCTCCTCCTGTATGTATATAGGAGGAAAAAAATTCCATTTTTCAAGATCTATTTTAATGTTATACATGTATTAGTAATATCTGAAAATAGTATATTTTTAATTTTTTAAAGTAGTTTATTTTTAAATATTTTCTTTCTTGATAAAGAAAAGTTATAAAATAATTTTGTTTTATCTATAACAGGAATTTTTTTAATGATAAATTTAAAACATTACACAAAAGGAATAGCAGGAAAAAATAATTTAAAATTCTTAAAACGTAAATTATTAAATATAATAAATAGGAGTAAATTATTAAATTATAAGAACAAATTTAAAAATGCTCTTGAAAAATATATTATTGAATATTATATTAGAATTTGTTTTAAATACTTACAAATGGAAAACCTTTTTGTCATTTATGAAAAAAATAAAATTTATAACAAAAAGAAACAATTTACTCCGTTTATTATATACATAAAAAAATATTACATATTAATAATATACATTATTAAATAATTAAAAAATGAAAAGCCAGTTTATAATTAAATCTTTTAAAGAATATATTATATATAATATTGAAAATTATTAAAAAAAAAATAGCTGCTTGTAAGTGAATGGTTGAATATTATGAAATGGAAGAAACAATTTGCTGAAAGATAAGTTAAGCATAAATTTAGTGCTATTAAATCACATTCCTTCACTAGAAGTACTTGCGTAAATATTTTATATTTTTCCTTCATAACTTTACCAGCGTTTTTCTGAGAAGGAATAAAATGTCACTTGCACCTTTCTATTATTCTTTTTCTTCAAAATAACGCACACACATGCAGGCCCGTGAAAAGCGAGGGGGGGGGGGCCCTCCGGGCTCCCGTCCCTTCATTTTTGTACCTAATTTTTTCCTGTCCGGGCCGGGTTCCCCAACATATGGGAAGGGGGGGGGGGGCTCTAGCTTGGGTCTATTAATTAGAAAATTTTATGATCAAATACCTCTTGTCAAGTTTTTTTAAAAGTTTGGAAAGATTATTATGTTTTATTTTCAGAAAATTGAAGAGAAAAGGAATAGCTCCATTCTTCAATTCAAGCTCTATTTTAATGCTATATATACATTTAAATGTATATATCTAGCTCCTACAATTGTTGGAGCTAGAAACCGTAAAATTCGACTCTTATATCGGTAATTTATTTTTAAATATATTTGAAGAATTACAATTTAAATAACACTGTCGTCTAACGTTATGGTGTTATTACACAGGGCAATTTTTGTTGCTGAAGTTCGGCAATTCCGCACGTCAATCATACTTTAGGCTCCTCCTCTTTAACAGGTCCCTTCTCTCTAATGTCGCCGATTTCAGTTCAGAAAGTATTCTTTGGTGTGTTTTTCGTATAATTTGAATCTTTTATATCCTAAAGGTGTCTATAATTTGTTAAAAGTTCTATTATTATTTTTCCATCTCCAGACTTTAGAAATTCCTCCGGCAATGATACTTTAGGCCCCGCCTTTCTCAAACGCCCCTCCTTTTTAATACCGCCGAGTTCATTCCAAGAAGCATTATTTAGTGGTTTTATTTTTCGTATAATGTGGATATTTTATATCCCACGGGTATCTGTTATTTGGTAGAAGTTCTATTAATTTTTACATCTCCAGATTCTAGCGTAATTGAGCTGCTTCGACGTGTTTGCATTACAATCGCCATCTTGAATACAAATGAGGAGCGGAAAGGCGGAGCGTAGTGACGTCCAATTTTATCGTCCTCTGATTGGTTCGCTGCTCAGAAATTGAGCAATTTTTATTGCCGATCACAAACGACTTGCGGCAATTCGGCGACAAGATTTCTTCCCATTGAAATGTATGGTGTTGCTGAAAAATTGCTGGAAGGAATTGCTCCGTGTAATAACACCATTAATCCTCGATTTCCTCTTTTACTTGTGCTGAATCTGTGACATTAGCTGAGTTGTCGTGGGTCTGTCCATAAGAGCACCCCAGATGGGCGGGGCGTCAGTTGGGTCCTGAAAAGGGACTGACGATGGCACTTGTTGGCGGTGGCACGTGTTGGCGATGGCACCGTAACGGTGGCACGTGTTGAAGAAGATGCACGTGGTATTGGTGGAAGTATTCTAATTAACTTGCTGCTGACCCTGAATACATTAATTCTGAGGGGGCTGGGGTTTTTTGATATCTGCGACCATCTTAATGATGCAAAAAAGTTTTGCCATGGGATCATCTTCAGAGGTTATGATTTTAAGGATGTTGTTTAATAAGTCCTGCAGGTTACTCAGATCGAAGCGTTTTTCTACCTCCTTAAAAAATTTAAGGAAGTCAAGAAATGCGTTCGAAGTCTGAGGGGGGGGCGTCAATTCCAGTGTCAGGTCGTGCCTGGGCAGAGTGCTCTCCGGTTTTTCCTGAGACCGTCTCAGCACTCGCCTGCACTTCCTGAACAGGGAGGATGCTTTTAGAAGGGGGGGGGGGGAAGTTTTCCTCACTAAGGTTTGGTGGAGGGGTCAATTCAGAATTTGGAAGGGGATTTTTAGCGGCTTGGAACTTTTACGGTTCCAGGGGTTTTGGGGGCAATGCCTAAAATTGGCGGGGTGATCTCCACCGCAGTTGCAACATTTTGCAGGTAACTCTCTCGATTTTTCACATTCCCTACTAGGGTGGCCTTCGCCACACTTTAAACAGCGAGGGGGGAGGGTACATTGATCACTGTGATGGTTGAAAAGTTGGCAATTATAACAAATTTTGAAGACTTTGCTTTTAAATGTTTCAATTTTAACCTGCATGTAGAGTATACTTTTATCTCATGGATCCTCGCCCAGTCTTCTGTAGGCTCGAGACCTACCAGAAAAATGGGGAGGGGTTCCTATCTTTCCTATTTCTAAGTTGAGCAACTCTGATGACTTTGAATCCTTCACTAGCAAGGGCAGTTTTTACTTTTTCACTATCGGTATTGGACGGCAGTCCTTTAATGACTATCTTTTTAGGTCTTTCCTGTTTCAAATTGATGGCATTGAAGGGGATCTTCTTAAGGGTCAGGTGGGCCTGCACACTCCTGAAGTCCGCAACGGACCCAGGAGTGATTCGGATCAACCTTCCCATAAGAAGGCCCTGTACTTTATTCTCTAGCATACTATTAAGCTCCTCTATGAGGGCTCTCCAATCACTTGAGGAGTCCACAGAGAAGGAGGAGACTCTATCCTTAGGGGGGGAGGGCTCAATAGCCATAGTGGCTTCCTCATTCTCAAGTTCTGAAAATTTATTTTGAGTCTCAGGTTCTGGCTCAGGCTGGACTGAAAGTTTTGTCTTCTTCCAATTACTAGGGGTAACATAACCCTCATTGTTCTTGTACATCTCGTCTTTAAAAATTATATACAGGTCATCATCGGTGGTTTTTTCGGCTGTGTTTAGGCTGCCTGCATGTGCGGTCGCGGATAGAGTTGCAGTAAGAAACCTGCAAGTTGGCTTCCGTCAAATTAGTCGGACGGTTGTCTTCCGGTGGAAGGTTGCGCATTATATTCAGTTTAGGTTGATATTATGCTGACTGCAATATACAAGTATAAGAAAATTTAAACCTTTTTTTATAGCCATGTTGTGTAATATATTGTGACGAACCCGTCATTTTTTCAAGCCATTTTCAGAACAGTTTCAGAGTTCATACACCTTAAGACCGCCTGCATTGCAGTTTTTGGAAAACAAGGCTATAAAACTCTGTCATCACAGTCTGATTTCGGAGAAATGCACCCAATTTGAGCCGTCATCAGAGAAGGGAGAACTAATCCCAGAGGGGAACGTTAGGTGGTCTATGATATGCAGAGCTTGGAAAAAGACATTCCAGAGCTTAGTCAGGGTGGTCCTCAGATTTTGGACCAGAATATATACACGAAAGAGACGCTTTTCGAGAGAGGCGAGACAATTTTCGTAGAGACAGGTCGCACGTTTGGTGCTCCTGATGCACAGGTTCTCGCCCTCACCAGAATGTTATTCTGTAACTTGTTGATATTCCTTGTCATGCTATAATAAAAGCTTATTTTCTTTATCAACGATGCCTGTTTTATCCAGACTTGGAGAAAGTCATTATTTTCATGATCTTATCATTGATTCGAACTCACGAATTCAGAAGGGAACGGCTACTTGTATTTAGGTCGGCAAATTTCACTTTCTGTGCGCTGACCGGACTAACGCTACTGAATCAACAACCATGCAGAGGCATAGTATCCAGCAGCAGAGAATGGTAAATTCATTACAAAGTGATGGCAAGCGGCTGGATTTATCACAAAATGGTATCCAGCGGCTGGATTCGCTACAAAATGGTGGCAGCGGTGGGATCATGATAATTGGACTGTCAAAAACCATCGGAGTCTGAAACGAATGAAGCGCCTTTGGAGTAGAGCTACGAAGCAACACCAGAGAGGTCAATGACCGCAGGACGGACGCAGAATCCGCAGAGAATGGTAAATTCATTACATATATGTTTGGCTGTAGCTGTAAAATCATTGGACATATTATTCCAGCTAACATGTAATATTAAAAATGATTTCAATAAAATCAAAGCCCAATATGTACAGGGTGATTATAATTAAAGTTCCCGGTTTGAAAATGGTCTCAAATAAAAAGCACTGGTCAGAATGATTTGAAATTTTGCGTGAACACTTGTGGAGCAATGGAATTTTGTTTGGTGAAGAAAAAATAGTAGTTCAAAAAGTCGCCGCTAGGAGAATAATTGGCGCTTTACTACACTAGAATGCAATACAAAAGTAATAAACGTTGACTTACTCATTGACTAATGACGTAATAAATGTTCAATATGCTGTCCTTCGAATACTGAATTAAAAGTCGATCTTTCATCATCATATGCATGCAAGTAATGAAAAAAAAATTTCATCCATTGAAACAATGTTAAATTCTAAGCAAATGTAAGCCGTATCTTTTTCACAAAAGTGGATTTAACTTGTTTTGCATAATTGTTCTTCAAATGCTGCTGCAAATTTGCATAAGACAGTGACGTTGCAATAAAGGTTTGCTATAAAAAAGGAAGAGCGGAACTTGTTTCTCATAACTTAATGAAAAATCTCTATTGTTCTGTCGCAATGTTCTGTATCATTAAAAGATCGTGGTCTTCTTGTCAAATTGTTTTATGAGAATAACAGCTCTTGTTTAGTAGCTTTTAGAAAGTTCAGAACGTTGAAAAAGTTAAAATCTGGTTCTCTGCGTGGCAAAAGCTTGCGCAAAATGATTTTAAATTTTGAAGAGACTGGCTCTTTGGACATCAAACCTGGCAGCGGACGGAAAGCAATCAATGGAGAGATAGTGGAAGACATATCTACAGCTTTAGAAGAACAGCGTAACGCTAATGCATCTACGAGTGCACGAGGAATTGCCCAATCATTAGACGTACCCTCCAGTACGGTGCAAAAAATTTTGAAACACATTTTGAAATGTTATCCTTACAAACTGACCCATGTTCAACAGTTGCTACCTGTGGACAATGTTGCACGTAAAATGTTCGCACTTCAATTCACGGATGCAAGTGGACGATGAATGGCCCTGGAACGTTGGATTGACGAAGCACAGTTCCATCTCCACGGAACTGTTAATACGCAAAATTGCAGAATCTGGGCAACCGAAAATCCACAGGAACTACGCCAGGTGCCTCTTCATTCCCCCAAAGTCACTGTGTGGTGCGGATTTACAGCAGCGTTTATTATCGGGCCTTTTTTTTGAGGAAGTTGGTCCTCATGGCCCCGTCACCTGTTAATTCAATGCGGGCTTCCTATATATATACCATGAGATCGGTACCTACCGAAACGAGTTCTAAGGTGCAACTCATATCGTATGCAATGCAGCCAGTACATACGTCGATCGTCCAATCTGCATGAAGATACTTACTGGAAGAACTTCGCGAGTCGTTCCCGTGAACGGTAGTAAGTTAAAAAAAAAAGGTAAGTTGTATTTTGAACTACTTCCGGGAAAATTAGCGACTCGCGATCGAATGATTACGTTTTTCCAGCAATATAATTAAAATTCAATGCCAAGTTTGATATTTGTTATTAAGATTAAAGTGCAGTAGTTTTTGGCACTCTGTATTTAGTCCTTTTTAACAGAGAACAAGGCAATAAAGTTAAAGTAAAATCAATATTTGCATTAAACTTACTCGCGTGTGCAACTGCTTGATCTGTTTCTCTTCCACATTCATCATTTTATAGACTCTTCTTTTGTACCTTAACTATAAAAAAAATAAGTCGTAATATACATATAGTATGAGCACTGCAAGTGAATTATCTAAAGAACAATTTCACAGTATACTATCCGATAAATACACACGACTTTAAATGTAACTTATTAGTAATTAAAAATTGTTAAGTCATAATGCTTGTTAATGCATGTCTAAGTATTTTAAGAATTACATATTCACATAAAGGAAATTACCTGGATACTGTTTTTGATGGGGCTCAGGAATTTAATTGGTAGTATAAACTGCTTGTCCCTCAAAAGCTCGTCTAGGCTACTCTAGGTTTTGGGTTGGGGTGGAGGGCAACAACAATAACATTGTTATGTATGTTGTAACCGTGAAAAATGTTTTATTTTTCTGTAACTGTGTTGCATGTGCATTAACTGTAAGCTTTGTAGCGATCATTATTAGAATGACAAACTCACGATCGAGTATGAAGTGCACGGACTGACAAGTCGAACGTCTAACCTGCGATTCGAAATGAATACTGCCTGCTGTAATGTTTAAGTTTCCATATTGTTTAAATAAAGTGTTTCTGAATTCAATATTGTTATCAATGAAGAACACAATACATGTTTCCCTAGAACATTCCAGACATGCTCTGCAAGAAAAAGATCAAATACTTGGCTTTCCAATTCCTTTCACCTTTATTATACATAGTAGACAATCATTCTAGTATGGAGGGGGGGGGGGGGTGTTCCTGGCAAGACTGAATTAACTTTTTGTACCTGGCCCTGCGCATATGATGTCATGGGGATAGCAAACGCGCCCATTTTGTTCTTGGGTTCTGAGGAGGGACCGAGCTTGTTAACTGCAATTGCAATTCTACCCCACCGACATGACTAAATCCCTTTGTACGTCACTGGGGAAGGTGCGCACAGCGCAATTCAAAATCTTTTGGCAAGTTGTTTAGGTCTGAATACTGACACTACAAAATTAACAATTTTTAATTGTAATAATACGAAAACTTACTGTATTTTGGCAGCGACTCTCAAAGTTCTCTCTGGTCCAAGGCGTCACGAGTGACGAAATGCTATGCTCGTATGTTGGGCTGACAACTTTTTGATTCGTTGCCAGGCTGACTGCCCAACCTTATATTAAAGAATCTTACTAGTATGATTGTTTCTTCTTGAAGATACTGGAATCCTATACCAATAAGTGATTGATTGCTATATTCCTAAACTGTATTGCTATACCAGTTTAGCTTGCTGCGGATGAGAATTATCATCTTGTAGGATAATTGCACTCCCTATATTGTACCCACATAATGCGAAATATAGGGTCCAGGATCTAGTACCTATAATGTAGCATAGACTGTTCCTCTGGGAAGCAAATAAAGTCTGTCTGCCCACCGAAAGAGGTGATGCCCAAACCAGCACACTGTTTATTCCTTTATTTATGAAAACTAGGTATTACCGATCAGGAAGCGACAGACAGACAACTTGAAACACTAAGGTGATCATTTTTTCTATGTAGATTTTGGGGACGTGGGGCTTTTTTTAGAGGGGCATTTTCCAGTACTTTTGATAGAAAATGAGTCCTTACAGTTTTAATATTGTATAAGTTTTTTATTTAATAATATAGTAACCACACGTAGTAAATAGAAAACAAGTGCTCCACGCTACGAAAATCACCGCTAGACATCTGCCATCAAGTCACTTTGATGTATAGTTTATCACTGATGACAGACCAGGGCCGAATGTTGAGACGTCGGGGATTCCCAGTACAGTTACATTGTCGCCGAATTAGCAGAATTTTAATAGTTTTAATTTCAATAGAAAAACTGTATATCTGATCTCATATTCATTATGTTGCAGTCAATGTCAAAAGTTAGACACTCGAGGAATTTCTAACTAGAATACAGAAAATGCATAATTATTTTTTTAAAATATGTGTATAGCATGAAAATAATATTATATAGCATACAAATGAAAGAGATTACTAAAATAAGAAAACTAGTACAATTTAGGACTAAATTTTAAGATTAGCGTATGACAAAAGTATAGGCACAATTCGCAAATATGTGCAATTGTTTAGAAACCAAACAAAATGACGTAAATGAACGAACATTATACAACTAAAACCGTCTTCTGGGTAACTTCGTTAAAATGCCGAAGGCTCCACAATTGATAAACGAGGAGGTTTCCAGATTTTGGAGACTAAAGTCGGATGAAAGAAAGGATCGTAGAGGAAATTGTAACGCAATTAAATAGGTCTAAGTGAACTATCTACAGGATATTGACCGGTAGCGATGATTGGATGCCAGAAAGTAGCCTTGAAATGTCACGTGTAAAGTGTTACTTTTGTACGCGATGAGAGGGGGATATCTTCCTAGAATATGTTATTAAGTTAAATTTAAATAGAAAGCATACTACAAATTTCGAAAAAACAATTTGTAGATGGAATATAGAAGGCAGTACACTGGGTTATAAGAAAATGGCTCGGAAACTAGCTCTAATATCTTGACACACTGGACACTTGTTGGAGAGATTGCAGTAGGAACAGAAGTATATGTCCCACAGTGATAAATGGCTAACTGTCGTATTTAGTGATAAAAATAAGCAGAATCTGGATGTCCCCGATGGCTGTGCATCGTATTGGCATGACTTACGGAGAGAGCTTATTAAGTTAGTTTAGTAGCCGGTAAGGTGACGTATCCGTTGTGGAGTGGGGCGGACTTGGATTTAGTGTTCAAACCTCTCTAGCATTTTTAAATGAAAAAATAAATTCCGGTCTACTAAGAGATTCTTGAGAACAGTTTAATTCTGTCTAACGACTTGCTGGGAGAGTCAAATTATGTTTTTCAGCAAGAGTGTGCACCTATCCATAATTCATAGTCAACAAAAATGTTGTTTCAACGTCAAAATGAGTTTTAGACTGACCAGCAATGAGCCCAGATCGGAACCTGATTGAAAATTTATGAGGAAGTTTGAACTGCCCAGTGTACGCAATTGGAAAACAGCATTTCTCGATAGAAGTTTTGAAAAACTTCATGCAGAAAGTATGGTATAAAATCAGTGGCCCTAATATTATACAAAACTTTGTTTCTTCGATGGAAAAGCGTGTCTATGAAGTTATAGGCAATAGCGAAAATATTATTAAACATTAGAAATATATATAAATAAATATATATATATATATACATATATATATGTATATATATATATATTATTTTTTTTAATAGATTTAAGGAAATTGTCACTATACTTTTGACGCATTAGATGTAGCAATGTTTTGCATTACATATTATATGTATTGAATTTTGGTCCTTTTTTCTTTATCATGAATGAAAACAAAATGCCTCACGACTTTGACTGTATAACATTAAGGAAGAAATATTGAATCGGGGACTTAGCACTTATGATACACACACATTATAACACCTCATGATACACACACATTATAACACTAATACGTACTTCTACATAACCAACAGAAGCATGAAAAGGATAGTCAGCTAATGGCCTTTGTTCATCCAGGAATTTTCCAGCTTTTCCATTGATTGGAGGACAGAAAAGACCGTAGTTGAAACTGTCTTTAAGTTCCTGAAAAAGAAACTTCACTGCAATACCAAGGCATCACAAAATACTATTTTTCAATAATTCGCACTTTAGTATATTAATTATACATTTTGACCAAAGCTCTGTGCATAATGAATTATCATTAAAGAAGTGGGGTTATGAGAATTTATCCAGACAGGATTCGAACTTGTAACCCTTTGATCTAAAAACGAGTTTTTATTTTCCAAAATCAAACATGATTATGTAGGTACTGTGATATATTAACTGCAACTGTCTATCTGTAGCAGGATTTTCCAATGTATTTTTTGCAACCGGAACGAACACAAGTATTCTACTACGTACACGTAGCGCGAATGTTAACTTTTTAGTTCGTTAATGATTTTAACTAATACATGTTCATAGTTTGTTTTCACGATATACACGGCGACGAGTAGTTCCCGCGAGCAGTTATAGTGGAAATTAACGAAGTTTTGTTAGACATAGCGATATGTTACTGGTTACTACGTTCGGGCTAGTCGGTTCCTCGTCAGTATTTGATGACAGTAATGAGAAATTTTCATTGTATGTTGAACGTCTAGAGCAGTATTTCCTTTCCAGTGATGTAGCAGTAGCAAAGAGGGTACTTATTTTAATTTCCGCCGAAGACTTACAAGTTGTTACGCAATATGGACTCAAGGACGGGGTTAGTGGAGTGCCCAGGAGAGGAAGGATTCCTCCCTTTAAACTCCAGACGAAAAGGAAAAGAGATAGAAAAAGGAAGTAGTAAAAGGTAATTTAATCAACTAAGAGGTAGTTAAGAACTAAGAGATGCTTGGGGGGGGGGGGGCAGGACCGAAGTCATGCCCTTCTCCAAGTCTTCAGAAAACGGAGGAGTTGGGGCCCAAGCGGGTTCCCAACAGAGTAGGTAAAACAGGGAGTGGACTAGGTGCGCCCCGAGAGGCGCAGGGCCTTGAGCTTGAGCAGTGTCTAGTAGCAGTAAAGGGGAAGGGCTTGCCAACGATTCACGAATTCCCAAAAGCAAGGGAGGAGTACAGCTGCTAGAGTCTGCAACTAAAAAGGAGAGCACATAAGACTATGTTGGACGGAACTGCTTTTTAGGGCGGAAGAAGATATCTCGCACCGATCGAGCAGGCAACGACCGGGGGCGCTTGCGCGCGCCCGGGTTGCCCGGCCGATAGCGCGGGATACTGTCCAACGTAGGGTTATTTACGCTTCTCAGACCTCTGTGAAATTTAAGAGAAAGTTTTTTGACATGTTCCAAAAAAGGTCTAATTCTGAGGTCTCTGTGCAGGACTTCTAGTTAGACGTAGTTCGGCAGATTAACAAACATACGCAGTGCGTTATTCTGGATGACTTGAAGCTTCTTAAGGTGAGTCTCCGCTGCAGTACCCCAAATAGGGACACCGTACGTCATAATGGGACGTATACAGGGCTTGTATAGCAATAACTTGTTATGTGTTGACAGGCGGCTATTTCTAGCCAAAAGGGGACGAGGCTGGGCGAGTGAAGACTTCACTTTCTTACAAGTTTCAGAAATGTGAAGTTTCCACGTAAATTTGGAATCAAGGTACACACCAAGGTACTTGTAACTATCTTGCCAGGGAATGGGCTGATTATTTAAGATGAGATTAGTGGAAGGGGTTTGCCGGGGGGGGGAAGGTGACAGCAGCACACTTACCAACATTGACTTTGATGCGCCATTTGGTCAGCCATTGCGTCAGTTCGTTCAAGTAACTTTGCAGAGTGTCGTGCACGACTTGTGTCTGTTTGTGATGTGTGAACAGGGCAGTGTCATCGGCATAGAGGCTAAGGGAGACACCAGGGGTGTTACGCAATATGATAACGCCGCAGTTTCGAAAGTACTGTACTTACGATATTGTCTTCATAAAGCTCTTGGAACATTTTCCAAGAGCTGTACTAAATAACTTTAGATTCCGCAACTTTAGATTCCATAGAAGGAGTCAAGATGAGTGGGAAAGCATTGCCGAGTATTTGGTAGAGCTGAAGCGTCTCGCATCAATGTGTGAATTCGGAAATTTCTTGAAAGAAGATCTCAGAGATCATTTTGTATGTGGACTTCGTTGTGAAGCAACACAAAAAAGGTAGCTGGCCAAGAAAAATCTAAAGTTGGGAAAAGCTAGTCATAGTGCTTTAGCAATGGAATTAGCAGGGCATATTAAAGTTCCAGTAGCTGCTAGTGTGAATAAAGTTATCAACTCTGGAAAAAACGAATTCTCAAAGAAAATGGAGTAAATATGTCCCAGCTCAAAGGAATTATGTGATTAAGTGTTATAGTTGCTGCGTTTGTCATACTGCTGAAAAATATAAATATAAATTGTTATTAAATATATATATATAGATTGTTGTTTTTTATATGTTTGATCTAGAATAAAAAAATACATAAAAATTAAATAAACACACTATTATCAAATGAGTGAATGCTTTGTAAATACTTTTAATCTGAAATCTATGGACACAATTATTTAGAAATTGTCAGGATTCGTTCGCGAGATATTAGGATTTTTTTTCATACAGAGAGCTATACTTCTGGAACAAATTGAGTAAATGGAATAAAATTTTGTACGAATTTATTAATTAATATATGTTAAAAGTCAATTTCTTTCCAAGGAGCTCAACTTAGTTGAACATCTTCAACTTTTCGACACTGTTTTCGAAAATCGAAAACAAATTACACAAACATAATTATGTCACACTTGTTGCAAAAATAGCTATTTTATGGGTGCATTTTTTATTACTTTCCTTATATATATAGTATAATGTATAAGGTAAGTATTGTGACGAGGTCGAAAATTCGGATTTGAGTTTTCGACGGGAGAGCACGTTTCAAGTTCCCTGAACACGAATCGAACATTTTTGAGGTGATATGTGTGTGTGTGTCAGTGACTCTGTAGAGACGATATCTCACGAACAAATGGAGCAAATCGAATGAAATTTGGTAAAAAATTACAATTCATGAATACTGGAAGCCTATTGTTTTTAAACGCAATCGAATGTTCAGACTTCCCTCCCCCCCCCTAAATTTTCGAGTGAAATTTTGAAAAAATCATCAAAAAATAAAAAATATTTAATAAAGTTACGCAAATAGACATTTCTTATGTAATGTTTCCTTAGAAAACGATTGACATAAACTTTAGAACGCTAGCATGAACCGTTCTCGAGATATTGTACATTTTTCAAATAAATTTATCAAAAAATCACATAAATTAAAAAAAATATATTAACTATTGTGAAATATATTTACTTTTCATATGTGATATCATGCGATAAATTTGGTGATATCATTCTCGTGGATATAGCTCGTTCCATTCATGAGAAAATATACTTTGGGTAATACTTTTGTTTTTGAACACCAATAGTAATTTATCTGCTATAAGAATAATTATTTCTCCGTCCATAACGCTTGGCAATATTTTGACGACGAATTTGGCGGAATGTCATCAACTTGGCGACTTTTTTAAATGTTGCCAAATTAACGAAAATGTCGCCAAATTAATAAAAATGATGCTAAATCAATGAAAATAACGACTAATTGGCGAAAATTCAACGTTTCGGAAAGAATATAAGTATATACTATAAGAATATCCCATTTTCCCGTCCGTAACGTTTGGTAAAACTTTGGTGACGAATTTGTCGGAATATTCCCAGCTTGCTGACTTTTTAAAAGTTGCCAAATTGAGGAAAACGTCACCCAATTGATAGAAATCATGCTAAATAAAAAACAAATGACGACTAATTGATGAAACTTCAATATCTTGGAAAGAACAAAAGAGTAGATTATAAGAATAACCCATTTCTCCGACCATCAGTAATGTTTGGCGATAAATTTAGCGGGATGTCACCGACTTAGCGACTATTTTAAATGTTGCCAAAGTGACAAAAATTTCGACAAATTGATAAAAATCACGCCAAATGGGAAGTAATGTTTCGTAAATTCTGATTTCCGGCGTATGACGGGCATGCCTTCAAGTAAAGAAATGCTCTTCTCTCCGTTTGTCTGTAGCACTTGGTGATGCATTTTGGCGAAAAGTGTTTGTTTAGGTGTGTTATATTATTCCTTAAAGTTTTGCTCCATCATTGTGAATCACCATGTATACGAGCTCCATTGTAGTAGTGTGAATGAAACTTTAGGAGCGGGGAAAGTATTTTATTTGCTCTATATAAATATATCTAAATGCTGTCACATAAATAGAAACTGGGTTAACATAAAATGTCTCTGGGGTGGGGGTGGGGGGTGGGGGGGCGAATAATCGTCTCTGAGGAGGATTCGCTCCCTGGATGTATGTTTCTAAGAAACGCTAGTCACGAGATGAGCTGTTCTCGAGTTATTGGAAATTTGAGCGCAATATCGCTGGAAATTACATGCAATTTTGTATGTTTATTTTAATCAATAACAGCAATAAGTCTATTAATTTTTGCAGCTAGATTTAGCAATAAAAAGTTCTAATTTGAGTTATTTTTCCATAAAATCAAAATTTATTAATTTGTAGGTAAAGTCATGTGTTGGACCCATCATATTTTTATATACATGTTGGACACACTATAATATCATGTATTAGACACATATATTTTTCTAACCTTTAGTATTACTTATTATATTAACTGTTTTTATTACTTAGAAATTAAAAAACAAACCAATTACAAATAAGGAGTACTTGAGCAACGTATATAAGCACAAATAAAAACAATAATGCAGCATACAGCTGATTCGAGGATACGTCGAATCCCTTTCGTCAGTGCAAGAGAACCAACAAATCTGAAGTCCAAAAGAGGAATAGGTGCAAAAGAAGATACAGAAAGGGATTATATACCTAAGACATGGATTATGAGAGAGCCAAACAGAAAGCAATATGAATAATAGACAAGATAATAGGAAACGAGAAACAACAAAAGATTGGCGTACGCCAAGACACAAAAGCAATATCTCGATAAGACGAGTCAAGTCAACAATAAATGAGACGAACAATACGACACAAACAGCTCCAGAAGAATAGAATGAAGAAAAGGGGGGGGGGGGATTTTACAATGTACTATGCCAGACGTTGGACAAAATATGAGTACTAGACAAGTCATTAACTAAATTACTAGAATTTTTCTGGATGTGGTAAGCTTCAAAGAAATCAAGATCATAGATCGACGTGAACTTTTGTATAATCCTTACTAAAAAAAACTCAAAACTGTGGTCAAATTGGTAGCAATGTTGAGCAATTGAAGATTTATTAAATTCCTGTTTTCTGACATAGTTTTCATGTTCTTTAATACGAAATTTTAAAGCAACGTTTAGTTTGACCAATATAAGAAAGGCCACACTGGCAAGAAATACTGTAAATGCCTCAACTATCAGAAATATCTAAAGAATCTTTAAGATTAGAAAATCTGAGTTTATTAGACGGTTTAAACGCAATATTGAATGTGAATTTTTAAGGATTTTAGCAATCTGCTGACTTAATTTTGGAAAATATGGTAAAATGAGAGTGTTACTGAAATCTTTTTCAGAAGTTAGTTTGGAGGAAGGTTTAGAAAACTTTTGAATGGTACGATGAATAATGTTGGGAGAGAAACCACGGTCGACCGCAACAGTTTTTAAATAATTGATCTCAGAATGGAGCAAATCCATAGTAGAACAAACGTTCAAAGCACGATGGACAAAAGTATTGAAAGCAGCAATTTTCTGGTTAGTTGGATGGCAGGAATTTTTATGTGGAGGTAGAGAAACCGAAAAAGGTTTGCAAAGACCGTAGTGAGAAATTCGTCATCGTTCATCGTTACGGATTATCAAGACATCCAAAAAAGAAAGAAGACAGTTTGTTTTTTTCCATTTCATAGGTAAACTGAGTGCAATGATCAATGGAATTTAATATAACTAATATACAATCGATATCATTAAATGTGTGACCCAGAAGAGCAAAACTGTCATCAACATAACGAGTATAAAAAACAAACTGATAATTTCAAAAAGCTTAACTTTAAAATAATGCATACAGATGTCACTGAGAATAGGACTGAGTGGATTACCCATAGCCAAGATCATCAGACATTCTCTAGAATTTTTTATGAAAAACAAATGAATTTTACGATAAACGAATGCCGGTAAGAAAAACAAGCTTATCAATTTCAAATTCAAAGAAATGGAATATATACAATACAAAACTATGTCAAAAAACAGGAATTTAATAAATCTTCAATTGCTCAATATTGCTACCAATCTAATCACCGTTTTGTATTTTCTTCAGAAAGGATTATACAAAATTGCACGTCGATTGTACGATTTTGACTTCTTTGAAGCTTACCACGTCCAGATAAATTCTAATAATTCAATTAGTACTCATTTGTCTATAACTATATTGACTTGTCTAGTACGCCTTTTTTGCCCACTGTTCTTCATGCTTCTTTCTGCTTGTCTCTCTCTTAATCCATGTCTTGGGTATATAATCCCCCTCTGTATCTTCCTTTGCACCCATTCCTCTTTTGGTCTTCGGGTTTGTTGGTTCTCTTGCACTGACGATAAACGAATCCAACGTATCCTCGAAACAGCTCTAGGCTGCATTATTGTTGTTATTTGTGCTTATATACGTTGTTCAAGTACTCTTTACCCTTCGCATAAAGTGTATTGTACATATCACTTACAAATACTTTTGAAGTGCTTATTTGGTCCATATTGTATAATTTTCAAAGTTTGAATTTCAAGTGACAAAGATGTAGTACTGGAGTTACTGGCAAATCCAACGGTTTTCAACATCTGTCTGATGACTGGCGTTGATCCGCGGAGTAATTTTTATCGATCTAGCAAAATGACAATCTAAAGAATATAATTTATAGTATACATATTTATAATTGGATCACTATCAGTCCGTTATCACCGATCTTTCCATATGTAGTGTCTTATAACTAAAAATGCGGGCATTCTTCGATTATATACGATTACCACTTTGCGAAATGCCTGAAATACGGTATGGTAGCAAAAAACAGGTTTGATCAATGCGATTTGAAAGATAAATAACCGTTTGCATGAAAGTAGCTAATGACTAATGTTGTTCAAGAAAAGCGAAAACTTTTCTAACGATATCATTTGTATTACCCGGAGATAGATGTATATGTGATTAAGATAAAGGAGATTGCTATCTGATATGAAATATAACATTTCCATCACCATCTTTGGGCAAAGTGAGTAGAACTCTATTATTTGGAAAGAATATAAAAGGTGTACCGTCCCTTATATAGATTGTTTCAAAAAGATTACACGACTAAATATCTCTCGGACAATTGACCATACACCCATGAGTAGGGGATTAGGGAGAGTTCAGCGCCACTTCAGAGGCGGTGAATCCCTATACTTTAACATGGGGAACCCTCCGAGGCCAGAAAATGAGTGCATCAACAGAGGCGGTGGTAAAGTCCCATGCTTTAACATAGGGGTTCTCAGAAGTCGGTGTGAGGCAGCACAGTTCCATAAGGTGACGTCACAGAAGAGAGTGGAGTTTATGACGTATATTGTTTTTTCTTTTTCTTTTTTTTTTTCCTATATTTTTTGGCAAATGTAAGTTTTCTACTTTTGTATTTTTTTTTTTTTTTTTTTTTAAATGTGGTAATGGCAAAAATTAACATTTTGTTAAAATGTTCCAAAACCGTAAAAAAGTAACAAAAAATGTGGTAATGGGCAAAATTAACATTTTGCGTCTTTTTTTTTTAAATGTTAATTTCTCTATGGGAATTAACATGGGTTTTCACACTTTTGTCATTTTTTTTCCAAAAATGTGGTAATGGGAAAAATTAACTTTTTGCACAAAATGTCTCAAAAACGTAAAAAAGTAACAAAAAATGTGGTAATGGGCAAAATTAACATTTTTGCGATTTTTTTCAAAATTCCAATTTCTCTATGGGAATTAACATGGGTTTTCGCACTTTTGTAATTTTTTTACAAAAAAATGTGCGTTTTTACAAAAATGTCACTAAAAATGTGGTAATGGGAAAAATTAACTTTTTGCACAAAATGTTGCAAAAACGTAAAAAAACAACAAAAATGTGTGTTTTTTACAAAAATGTGATAAAAAAGCGAGTTTTTAAAACAGCAGAATCGCGTGAATTGGGTGTATGGGAATCTCGAGAATCTCGGAGGGTTTAAGGGGTGTGTTTCCCCAATCCTTTCGGTCTCGGATTTTAATATTTGTAAGCAATAGCAGATACTTGTTTTCAACTATCCAAATGCAGTAATGTCTCTTTAATAAATTAGATGCTGTTAGAAAAATATATTATTTTTTTTTATTGTGGTCCCACCTCCACCCGGTGTATAGGATACACCGCCACAATTTCTTTTTTTTTTTTTTCTTTTTTTTTCCTCCTTCTTTCTCTTTTTCCTTTTTTTTTTTTTTATTTTTCTATTTTAAAATGTCCGTAGGCATAACTTGTAATGCCGTCCTCGAGTAAATATCTTTTGTCATCAATGGGTGACAAAGCCACCTTGTTCTGGCATACAGTGAATAGTTTATGATGGCTACTATCAATTCTAATCTGTTCTTCCATAGTAGGTCTAACACTCAACAAGCATTGTCTGTAGTCATTGTGTGTAATTTTGCGTGCAACCACATGTGTAGAAACACCTTTAGCTCTTTTCTTTTCTCCAGCAGATGATAGAATAGAGTACATTTTAGGTCTAAGTCCTATAAACTCTTGAATGGGGGTTGAATTCAGTTCATCTTTAAAATATCCAATACGCTTTTTATTGTCTTCACTGAAGAGGGGATGATCCTTGGGATAGTCAGAAAAATCATACAAGTGTTTATGCTGGTTCATATCTTCATAAATATCAGCAGTTTGGATTTCATAAGCCAATGAATCAGTATCGGTGAAGAGAAGCGAAGCTTTTTCACCATATTGGCTTTTAATATGTTTATAATGAAACTCATACATCAGGAGTTTAGATAACTCCAAGATAGCAAAGCCAACGTATATAGGCCGGTTCATTAAAATGCAATTCCTTACACGTTCAACACCCACCAGATCTACGCTAAAAATCCTGATAGCTCTAAAAGCTGGAGATGCCACCACCTTCAGGGCCCGCTTTGAAGAATTCACTAGTTCAATATTCACTCGATTTCGAAGATTCTCCATCGTTTTTCCAAACACAGCGTTATTAAGCAATTTAAAAAAGTCTTTCTCAAAATTAGTCTTTGCCTTCTTTCTTTCTTCTGTGTTAAATTGGATGTATTTCTCCAACCAGGGCTTCTGATTAAATTTTAAGGTCTTGTGAATTTTCTTGAGTCTTAAACCTAATGATAGGTATAGCTGAAGGTTACGATAGTGAACAATATAATGTTTCTTGTCATGCAGATTGGATACCAATTTCGTAGTACTAACAAAATGTCCATGATGTAATTGTTGAACCAGTCGTTCAGCATAGGGGGAGAGCATTTCTCGTTCAATCTTCACCCTTTCAGGGGCTAGAGGGTATTCATTATGGTAATCATGTAAGGATTCAGGATACTCCAGATCCACTTCAAATATATATCCCTCTTGGGTATTATCCTTTAGACTCATTATCCAGGATTCATTCAAATTTTCTATCGATATCCATTCAAAGCCACCATAGGGCAGTGGTTGAGACATGGCCCAACCATATAGGTTATTAGCATCAAGATAGATAATGTGCTTATCAGGCTTAGTAGAATCGTAATTTTCCAAATAACGATTATTAGCCTCGGATCTACGCTGACTAATCATACAAATGCCACCGCGGATTCCACGTTCTATAAACAGTAGCATATTTTCATCTGTGAGTAGTTCTAGGGTTTGCTCAGTCATTTTTAAAGAGGCCTGCCAAGCCAGTCCAGGGGCGGTCATCATATGGGCGGCATCTAAATCATAGTTCCTCTTGCAAATTTTTCGAAAATTCTCAAATACATCGGCTAACAGTAGCACATCCGTTTTTACATACAGGTCGTGATATTCTCCCAAGTTCTTTATGTTAAAGGTATCCCATACAGTTTGGGCATGCCGATAATCTTCACTCTTAATATCTTCGCCTTTAATATCATTATGAAATGCAGAAGGGGGAGGGAGTACATTTTCATCAAATTTTTGAAAGGATGTCATATAGCTATAGGGATATACTCCTTTCCTAATAAGAGCATTCTGTTGTACTATATCAGGGAAATGTTCTCTGAGAATATGAAATTCACTCAAGTCTAAATTGGAAACTAGCTTTTCCAGGGAAGCATTCAGAAACTGTAGGCTATCAATAAATTGTAAACAGACACGGGGCCCCTCTTTCTTTGAAATCTTAAAAGATATGTATTTTTCAATATTAGTGGCAATCACATCAATTTTATGGTCTTGCAATTTCCCAAAACTCAGCATAATATGATGAGAGTCATAATTTTTTAAATTATGAAACACTACAGGGATATTAATACTTTGCCTATAGTTAAGATTACAGGCATTATGCAGGGCACCTCTATAGGCTCCAGTCACGTGATTATGATCACGCACACGATCTGTTTTCAGTTCACGATGGCACACGTTACAATGGGTAGCTCTTTCAAAGTCAACTTCAGTCTCCTTAGTCATTCGTAGTGGTTTAACATAACGTAATTTTTCTCCAAGATACTGTTTCTCCATTATCAAGTTGTTAAGAAAATGATTCACAGGGTCGATACCTCGATACACAGTAGCTTGTTTCAGGCATTTTCCATCAGGCCCTATGATAACATAAGCATATCCACAAGGCTCATGAATGGCTAGTCTATGCGTGTAAGATCTAATATTCGAGGGTTTAGTAGTGTCTTCTTTAACGATCAAGGCTTCAAAGTCAGCATAAATGATGAAAGGGATGGAATGCTGATACTGTTTGTTCGTGAATTGGAGATATTTCTGATCTTCCGAGGGCATTTTAATGCGCTGAGGTGCATGTTCTTTACAATATTGAGCATGATCTTGCAAAAGATCGTCTCTGCTGTAACGATGTAAACATCTATAACATATATATTGGGCTCCATTGTGCTTAGTTATATCTCCCAGCAAGCGTGACATATTCCTAATTAAAGTATAGTGTTGCTTATCTTCATCACTAATCAACAGGAGATTCACACAGTCTTCATCTTCACGTTTGGATATATGCAAAGGAAAAATATCTTCATCTTCGTATCCATATACATTTATTCGTATATTATTCAATTTTTCAATCTGGGGAATCTTCACAACTGAGATAGGGTATTGAATATCTCCAAGTTTAATGTCATTTTCAAAACTTTTATAATGTGACACTCTTTCAGGATGACCTTCACGGGATATATAGTATTTGTGGGCTAATAGGCACCACACCAGGCATTTCTCGTCTTCATTTCGAATATTGAGTAAAGCTTTCTTGGCTGCAAGTTTTGTTGGCAAAGGTATATAGCTAGAAGCTGCAAGAGGCTTATACTTTGCACAGAAAACATCTATCTTTCGCATCTTTTGTAAAGTCCATCCAGATCCTCGACTAACAAATTCTTCGAATAACTTCAATATTTGAGAAAAGGCTTCTTCAACATTGTTGGGAGGGGTATCATCACGAAGTTCTGTCACAACATCTGTTCTAAAATATGAGCTGGATACCTCTTGGCCATTTGCAATGTCACGAATAAATTGCACATCTGCAATAAGATACCACTTAATAGATCTGTATGCATCAAGTTCGTCTTTTAATATCTTCAATAGCTGAGAGCGAATCTCATCAAAACATAGCATAAGATCCCTCTCTACACTTTCAGTGGGTTCCAGAGTGTGTACAGAGAATACATCTAAACCCTTCTTCTTCTTCGCTGCAATCTTGAGGCGCTTATTAGAAGTTGAGGCTAAAGCAGGAGCTTTTCTCTTTTTAGAACCATGTTCAATACGCTGATGGCGCAGGGCATCACTTTTCTTGCTGAATATAAGTTCACAATGCTTGCATTTCACACCATCCTTCAGATGAAGTAACAGGTGGCGCTTCAGGTTATCTCGTCTAGTAAACTGTATGGAGCATTGAGTGCATTCAAACACTTTAACGGGAGAATGCGTATTCGCATGTCTAGCCAAGTCTTCCTTACGAACAAATGCACGTTCGCATACTTTACATCGATAAGTCAAGACATCATCGTCAGAATGAACCCTCATATGCCGCACTAAGCTTCGTTTTGCCATGAAGCTCTTCGCGCAAGTAGGACACACCTGTAATAGATAAAAAAATACAAGACTTTAGTATAAACACGCTATTCTCGGGAACAATGCAATACATTTCAGATGTATATATATATATATATATATCATTACAGATGTATATAAAGTAATTGCTAACCCATTATACTATCCCCATTAGAAATAATAAAATTCCTGAATTAAAGAATATATCCATATACAAGACATTTCATGTAAAACCCCAATACATTTCATTAAATTCATAAAAACACTCATTAAAAAAAGTTGTTACGCATCATAAAAATACAAAGTTTAATAAAATGAGAGAATAAAATCACATTAAAACAAGTACTTACATTTCCAATCCTGTTCAAAGAGGGTGCATTACGCATAGGAACGTCAGTAACGGTAGGGATAGTACCTCCGATATTACTTTCTAAGGCAAACATACTCGCAGAAGAACTTGAAACGCGTCTTAACAACACGAAATCCACAGCAGAAATGATAAAATCGCTGCTTAAAGACCACCTACACCCATTCATAAAAAAATAGTTCTTGGTGTATCCTTCCGCCAAGATGACCCCAAGGTTATTCCTAAAGAGTTCTTCGTGTATCCATCCGCCAAGGGTATGTCAAGGTCACGTGATAGTTATATCACGGTTACCGTTAAACTTGCAACACACGAATGTAATTATGCACACATCCGATAAAAAATAAACATTTCATTCAACATCGCAATCGATTATATCCTTTTTAATAATTGTAATCGATATATTAAATAAATTCACATCTTAAAAAATAATAGATTTTAATAAAATAATGAAAGAAAATCCCTTTGCGAGACCCCTTAAAACCTCCAATCCTTAAACAATACAGCAACGCGCAAGCATAAAAACCCCCCGAATAACATATACTCCTCTCTCCCCCTCCCTCCCCGAGACATCAACACTCACTTCACCACACGTTAAACGTAACCCATAGCAACCGGAATCCATAATAAAACATTCACCTTCGCCCCCAACGTACATCCAAATACACAGTCATTCAACGTGAAACCCGTAATTTTACAGCAAAAAATCACTTTACAGGGATTCATAGAACAAAAAATCCTAAAAAATCAACAAATTCACCCAGAAACTAGCTAAAACCCTCAAATTACTTATAATTATCATCTACATATGCTATATAACCATTTACAACCTTAAAAAGGTGAGTATGCTAGTAGTAAAGAAAGGGGCGTTCTGCAACAGAGGAAGAGCAGTGAAGAGCGAAGAGCAAAATGGCCGCCATCTTGGATTTTCGTAATCCTGGACGGGGGTGTAAAAGGGGGGGTAAATGAAAAAAAAGGTGGAGGTAAAAATTTTTGGAGAAACTTTTTGTCGGGTGGCAACGATGTCGTAGTCTTGTACGAGGGGTTGAGGGGGAAATAAATTTTTTTCAATGAGATTTTTCTAAGTATGGGAGAAACTATTTTCGGGATGGCAACACCTTCTCTTCACTCTTAATTGAAGAGCAGTGCCATAAGCGCCCCCTAGCGGCGAAAAGCGGAACTATCCAGGATGGAACTTATTTTTCTGTTTCGGTTGCCATAGCAACACCTGGGGGAAGAAACTTTTTTTGGGATGGCAACACCATCGGAGGCGGAATGAAACCATCAGCGCCCCCTAGCGACAGAAAGGGGTACTAGTAGGGAAATTAGGAATTTTGTGAAAATTAATAAAAAATTGAGTTTTTAAAATTTTTTAAAAACTTTTTTAATTTTATCAAAATATTACATAGAGGATACTTTCTGGAAATATCAAAAAATATTTATTTTTTCTTTCCAGAAACTATTTTTAGGCGGCATTGCTCTAACCGCATTCTGGCGAACCCACCTTCCTTTACTACTAGCATACTCACCTTTTTAAGGTTGTAAATGGTTATATAGCATATGTAGATGATAATTATAAGTAATTTGAGGGTTTTAGCTAGTTTCTGGGTGAATTTGTTGATTTTTTAGGATTTTTTGTTCTATGAATCCCTGTAAAGTGATTTTTTGCTGTAAAATTACGGGTTTCACGTTGAATGACTGTGTATTTGGATGTACGTTGGGGGCGAAGGTGAATGTTTTATTATGGATTCCGGTTGCTATGGGTTACGTTTAACGTGTGGTGAAGTGAGTGTTGATGTCTCGGGGAGGGAGGGGGAGAGAGGAGTATATGTTATTCGGGGGGTTTTTATGCTTGCGCGTTGCTGTATTGTTTAAGGATTGGAGGTTTTAAGGGGTCTCGCAAAGGGATTTTCTTTCATTATTTTATTAAAATCTATTATTTTTTAAGATGTGAATTTATTTAATATATCGATTACAATTATTAAAAAGGATATAATCGATTGCGATGTTGAATGAAATGTTTATTTTTTATCGGATGTGTGCATAATTACATTCGTGTGTTGCAAGTTTAACGGTAACCGTGATATAACTATCACGTGACCTTGACATACCCTTGGCGGATGGATACACGAAGAACTCTTTAGGAATAACCTTGGGGTCATCTTGGCGGAAGGATACACCAAGAACTATTTTTTTATGAATGGGTGTAGGTGGTCTTTAAGCAGCGATTTTATCATTTCTGCTGTGGATTTCGTGTTGTTAAGACGCGTTTCAAGTTCTTCTGCGAGTATGTTTGCCTTAGAAAGTAATATCGGAGGTACTATCCCTACCGTTACTGACGTTCCTATGCGTAATGCACCCTCTTTGAACAGGATTGGAAATGTAAGTACTTGTTTTAATGTGATTTTATTCTCTCATTTTATTAAACTTTGTATTTTTATGATGCGTAACAACTTTTTTTAATGAGTGTTTTTATGAATTTAATGAAATGTATTGGGGTTTTACATGAAATGTCTTGTATATGGATATATTCTTTAATTCAGGAATTTTATTATTTCTAATGGGGATAGTATAATGGGTTAGCAATTACTTTATATACATCTGTAATGATATATATATATATATATATACATCTGAAATGTATTGCATTGTTCCCGAGAATAGCGTGTTTATACTAAAGTCTTGTATTTTTTTATCTATTACAGGTGTGTCCTACTTGCGCGAAGAGCTTCATGGCAAAACGAAGCTTAGTGCGGCATATGAGGGTTCATTCTGACGATGATGTCTTGACTTATCGATGTAAAGTATGCGAACGTGCATTTGTTCGTAAGGAAGACTTGGCTAGACATGCGAATACGCATTCTCCCGTTAAAGTGTTTGAATGCACTCAATGCTCCATACAGTTTACTAGACGAGATAACCTGAAGCGCCACCTGTTACTTCATCTGAAGGATGGTGTGAAATGCAAGCATTGTGAACTTATATTCAGCAAGAAAAGTGATGCCCTGCGCCATCAGCGTATTGAACATGGTTCTAAAAAGAGAAAAGCTCCTGCTTTAGCCTCAACTTCTAATAAGCGCCTCAAGATTGCAGCGAAGAAGAAGAAGGGTTTAGATGTATTCTCTGTACACACTCTGGAACCCACTGAAAGTGTAGAGAGGGATCTTATGCTATGTTTTGATGAGATTCGCTCTCAGCTATTGAAGATATTAAAAGACGAACTTGATGCATACAGATCTATTAAGTGGTATCTTATTGCAGATGTGCAATTTATTCGTGACATTGCAAATGGCCAAGAGGTATCCAGCTCATATTTTAGAACAGATGTTGTGACAGAACTTCGTGATGATACCCCTCCCAACAATGTTGAAGAAGCCTTTTCTCAAATATTGAAGTTATTCGAAGAATTTGTTAGTCGAGGATCTGGATGGACTTTACAAAAGATGCGAAAGATAGATGTTTTCTGTGCAAAGTATAAGCCTCTTGCAGCTTCTAGCTATATACCTTTGCCAACAAAACTTGCAGCCAAGAAAGCTTTACTCAATATTCGAAATGAAGACGAGAAATGCCTGGTGTGGTGCCTATTAGCCCACAAATACTATATATCCCGTGAAGGTCATCCTGAAAGAGTGTCACATTATAAAAGTTTTGAAAATGACATTAAACTTGGAGATATTCAATACCCTATCTCAGTTGTGAAGATTCCCCAGATTGAAAAATTGAATAATATACGAATAAATGTATATGGATACGAAGATGAAGATATTTTTCCTTTGCATATATCCAAACGTGAAGATGAAGACTGTGTGAATCTCCTGTTGATTAGTGATGAAGATAAGCAACACTATACTTTAATTAGGAATATGTCACGCTTGCTGGGAGATATAACTAAGCACAATGGAGCCCAATATATATGTTATAGATGTTTACATCGTTACAGCAGAGACGATCTTTTGCAAGATCATGCTCAATATTGTAAAGAACATGCACCTCAGCGCATTAAAATGCCCTCGGAAGATCAGAAATATCTCCAATTCACGAACAAACAGTATCAGCATTCCATCCCTTTCATCATTTATGCTGACTTTGAAGCCTTGATCGTTAAAGAAGACACTACTAAACCCTCGAATATTAGATCTTACACGCATAGACTAGCCATTCATGAGCCTTGTGGATATGCTTATGTTATCATAGGGCCTGATGGAAAATGCCTGAAACAAGCTACTGTGTATCGAGGTATCGACCCTGTGAATCATTTTCTTAACAACTTGATAATGGAGAAACAGTATCTTGGAGAAAAATTACGTTATGTTAAACCACTACGAATGACTAAGGAGACTGAAGTTGACTTTGAAAGAGCTACCCATTGTAACGTGTGCCATCGTGAACTGAAAACAGATCGTGTGCGTGATCATAATCACGTGACTGGAGCCTATAGAGGTGCCCTGCATAATGCCTGTAATCTTAACTATAGGCAAAGTATTAATATCCCTGTAGTGTTTCATAATTTAAAAAATTATGACTCTCATCATATTATGCTGAGTTTTGGGAAATTGCAAGACCATAAAATTGATGTGATTGCCACTAATATTGAAAAATACATATCTTTTAAGATTTCAAAGAAAGAGGGGCCCCGTGTCTGTTTACAATTTATTGATAGCCTACAGTTTCTGAATGCTTCCCTGGAAAAGCTAGTTTCCAATTTAGACTTGAGTGAATTTCATATTCTCAGAGAACATTTCCCTGATATAGTACAACAGAATGCTCTTATTAGGAAAGGAGTATATCCCTATAGCTATATGACATCCTTTCAAAAATTTGATGAAAATGTACTCCCTCCCCCTTCTGCATTTCATAATGATATTAAAGGCGAAGATATTAAGAGTGAAGATTATCGGCATGCCCAAACTGTATGGGATACCTTTAACATAAAGAACTTGGGAGAATATCACGACCTGTATGTAAAAACGGATGTGCTACTGTTAGCCGATGTATTTGAGAATTTTCGAAAAATTTGCAAGAGGAACTATGATTTAGATGCCGCCCATATGATGACCGCCCCTGGACTGGCTTGGCAGGCCTCTTTAAAAATGACTGAGCAAACCCTAGAACTACTCACAGATGAAAATATGCTACTGTTTATAGAACGTGGAATCCGCGGTGGCATTTGTATGATTAGTCAGCGTAGATCCGAGGCTAATAATCGTTATTTGGAAAATTACGATTCTACTAAGCCTGATAAGCACATTATCTATCTTGATGCTAATAACCTATATGGTTGGGCCATGTCTCAACCACTGCCCTATGGTGGCTTTGAATGGATATCGATAGAAAATTTGAATGAATCCTGGATAATGAGTCTAAAGGATAATACCCAAGAGGGATATATATTTGAAGTGGATCTGGAGTATCCTGAATCCTTACATGATTACCATAATGAATACCCTCTAGCCCCTGAAAGGGTGAAGATTGAACGAGAAATGCTCTCCCCCTATGCTGAACGACTGGTTCAACAATTACATCATGGACATTTTGTTAGTACTACGAAATTGGTATCCAATCTGCATGACAAGAAACATTATATTGTTCACTATCGTAACCTTCAGCTATACCTATCATTAGGTTTAAGACTCAAGAAAATTCACAAGACCTTAAAATTTAATCAGAAGCCCTGGTTGGAGAAATACATCCAATTTAACACAGAAGAAAGAAAGAAGGCAAAGACTAATTTTGAGAAAGACTTTTTTAAATTGCTTAATAACGCTGTGTTTGGAAAAACGATGGAGAATCTTCGAAATCGAGTGAATATTGAACTAGTGAATTCTTCAAAGCGGGCCCTGAAGGTGGTGGCATCTCCAGCTTTTAGAGCTATCAGGATTTTTAGCGAAGATCTGGTGGGTGTTGAACGTGTAAGGAATTGCATTTTAATGAACCGGCCTATATACGTTGGCTTTGCTATCTTGGAGTTATCTAAACTCCTGATGTATGAGTTTCATTATAAACATATTAAAAGCCAATATGGTGAAAAAGCTTCGCTTCTCTTCACCGATACTGATTCATTGGCTTATGAAATCCAAACTGCTGATATTTATGAAGATATGAACCAGCATAAACACTTGTATGATTTTTCTGACTATCCCAAGGATCATCCCCTCTTCAGTGAAGACAATAAAAAGCGTATTGGATATTTTAAAGATGAACTGAATTCAACCCCCATTCAAGAGTTTATAGGACTTAGACCTAAAATGTACTCTATTCTATCATCTGCTGGAGAAAAGAAAAGAGCTAAAGGTGTTTCTACACATGTGGTTGCACGCAAAATTACACACAATGACTACAGACAATGCTTGTTGAGTGTTAGACCTACTATGGAAGAACAGATTAGAATTGATAGTAGCCATCATAAACTATTCACTGTATGCCAGAACAAGGTGGCTTTGTCACCCATTGATGACAAAAGATATTTACTCGAGGACGGCATTACAAGTTATGCCTACGGACATTTTAAAATAGAAAAATAAAAAAAAAAAAAAGGAAAAAGAGAAAGAAGGAGGAAAAAAAAAGAAAAAAAAAAAAAGAAATTGTGGCGGTGTATCCTATACACCGGGTGGAGGTGGGACCACAATAAAAAAAATAATATATTTTTCTAACAGCATCTAATTTATTAAAGAGACATTACTGCATTTGGATAGTTGAAAACAAGTATCTGCTATTGCTTACAAATATTAAAATCCGAGACCGAAAGGATTGGGGAAACACACCCCTTAAACCCTCCGAGATTCTCGAGATTCCCATACACCCAATTCACGCGATTCTGCTGTTTTAAAAACTCGCTTTTTTATCACATTTTTGTAAAAAACACACATTTTTGTTGTTTTTTTACGTTTTTGCAACATTTTGTGCAAAAAGTTAATTTTTCCCATTACCACATTTTTAGTGACATTTTTGTAAAAACGCACATTTTTTTGTAAAAAAATTACAAAAGTGCGAAAACCCATGTTAATTCCCATAGAGAAATTGGAATTTTGAAAAAAATCGCAAAAATGTTAATTTTGCCCATTACCACATTTTTTGTTACTTTTTTACGTTTTTGAGACATTTTGTGCAAAAAGTTAATTTTTCCCATTACCACATTTTTGGAAAAAAAATGACAAAAGTGTGAAAACCCATGTTAATTCCCATAGAGAAATTAACATTTAAAAAAAAAAGACGCAAAATGTTAATTTTGCCCATTACCACATTTTTTGTTACTTTTTTACGGTTTTGGAACATTTTAACAAAATGTTAATTTTTGCCATTACCACATTTTAAAAAAAAAAAAAAAAAAAAAATACAAAAGTAGAAAACTTACATTTGCCAAAAAATATAGGAAAAAAAAAAAGAAAAAGAAAAAACAATATACGTCATAAACTCCACTCTCTTCTGTGACGTCACCTTATGGAACTGTGCTGCCTCACACCGACTTCTGAGAACCCCTATGTTAAAGCATGGGACTTTACCACCGCCTCTGTTGATGCACTCATTTTCTGGCCTCGGAGGGTTCCCCATGTTAAAGTATAGGGATTCACCGCCTCTGAAGTGGCGCTGAACTCTCCCTAATCCCCTACTCCCATGGTTCCAATGTAAGAAATGGCTTGATTAAGGTTCATATCAATGATTGTTGATGATAGTAGATCATCTTATGTAAATTTTGATCACGTGACATCTTTCAGTAAAAAGTTCATAATGTAACATTTTATACCGGCTTCCTAGACAAAAATTCAAATTGTATAAATATAATATATATATATATATATATTCAATATATATTTCAATATACAGTAAAACCCGATAAGTCTTCACTCGGATAACTCGGCACTCCGGATAAGTCGTCATCTTTTCTTTAACGTCTGGCTTTCATAGATGACAATGTAATTAAACCTCGCCAACAATGTAAATAACTCGCCACTGCCAAAAAGGTACGATACGACAAGACGACACGAAATAAGATAAATAATTCCAAAATGAGTCATATTTACACTAACGATAACTAATATGAGTGGAAAAAACTGAAACCTCTAATTATCGGGAAAAGCAAAATTCCAAGATGCTTCAAGAACGTGAAATCTCTCTCAGTCAGTGGCGTAGCGTCCATTGAGGTTAAAAAACTGAGCTTCCCCTGTTTAAAATCTAATTTAAAGAATCATTTAAACATACTTTTGTTTATTATAATTTTTTAAATAATTTTCGAAATTTTGTTATTATTTAGAAATTTTGATACATTTTATTTGCTTAAAATGACACGATTCAAAGTATTTTTCCGATTAAAACGCATGTTTTAATGTTTTAGAAGCTGAAATCATCCAGCCTTCGTGGTCTATAAGGAGAAGCATGGCTTTAAAACCACGCATTTGTTAAACTCCTCCCTAGTTGATCACCCAACATGGAAGCTAGCTTACAGAAAGGTGTGGCTATTGCTTACCTAATTTTCAACCCTTTATAAACAATCAATGATTGAATGTGAGACGTGAATGTTTTATCAATGATGGGTAGGTGAGGGTGAGTAGTGCAAGGCTAATGGTACCTCCATTTTGGGTCAAACGTTATTCTATTAATTAATATTCGTAGAAAATAATCATTATTTGTAATACTAAAGAATTTGAGTCATTTTTAACGAATAACCTAGCATTTACCTAACTTTAGACAATATTAAGATGAAGAAATATCCTAATAATGACTACCATTAAACTTAAGTAGTTTGCAAAGTAGACTTAGCTCTTTATATCGGCATCAATATGGTGAAGCATCCGTTTGCGTATTTGGTAGTTTTAGAACGAATAAATTTGATCTTAAAAAAATCCCATATTAGACCAGAATCTTAGTTAGATCAAATTGGTTGATAATTTTCTATTGGAATCTTAGCATATTGTAATTATAAGATATTTTTAAGTTTTCATAGTACAGTATTTGTAAATAATTAATACACAATATTGTTTAAGGACATTGTTAAGTACAATGATTTTCAACTAAGCTTATGTTCCAGATTTCTCACACATTTTCAGTGCACTTTTTCATACATGGGCGCCCGTAAAACGTTTTCCGGGGGTGGGGGGTGAAAAACCCCAGACCACGCGACTGACCCGAGGGCTCACAGTAGCTATTTGTGTGGCCGGGGGGTGTAAACTCAAGAATAAAATGATGCATAACATCGTCTAGCTTGATGCTTGCCTTTGTTATCTTGAATATTCAAGGGGGAGAGTGTCCTCCCTTATGAGCGACCGTGACTCCATCAAAACATTGTGCATTTCATTAACTGTTAGCATTTTTATGTCAAATTATTTTATTTTACTCACCAAAGAAATAAAACTTATTGAAAGTGCGAATTCCAATATAAGTTCCCTTACAATACAAAAACCTTTTCCAAGTTAAAATGTTAATCGCTTTGTTCAGCCTCCCCAGTCAAAAATGTCACGCTACAGCTCTCAGTTGATTATGAAGCTAATTTAAATGCATGGATGTCGTCTGTAATTTGGGGAATGCATATTCTTCAACAGGATATGCACATTTTACGGTAGAAAAGAAATGCTGCTTTCATTGTTGACCACTATCCTGCCCACAGTCATCCAAAAAATTTAAAACCTATCGAATTGATATATCTGTCACCAAACGTTACTGCACTTCTTTAACCCCTTGACCAGGGAGTTATTCGCGAATTTAAATGTGGATATGAAACATTGCTAGCTAAAGATTTGAGAAAAGTCTTTGATGAAAATTGTGGTACAATAAAGTGTCCGTTTTGAACACTTTCAATTGCATTCACAGAAATTGGAATTCAGTTTAAAATAAGTGTGAAGAATATCTTGAAACATTGAGGGTTTGTGTTGGGTGATAGTTAAAATGAATTGAAACTGAGTCTTCTGACCATGAAACTTTGTTGAATCTATTAGAAACCATAAATGAAAGGGGATGTACTGTTTTCGACATTAATGACTACATAGACATCAATAACAACGTTGTTTTCAAGCAACAGTAAAAGACTATAGAATTATCTATTAACTATAGAATATTTAGAAGGAAAACCAGAAAGTTCTAGTAATGAAAGTAAAAATGAAAAAATTACTTCACCATTTAATGAAACACTAGTTCTTGAATCTTATTCTATTCAAAAGTTCTTCAAATAAATAAGGAACAATTTGCTAATTGGAACTTCCTTTGTAGAGGGCTTGTATAAAAAGGCTCATATAACTTTCAGACTACGGCAACGCTGTCGTAGTCTGAAAGTCTATCTTGTTTGAAGCATTTCTAAATTGGAAAAATGGGGTCTGCGGCCAATCGTTCAACAAATATTTAGTCATACAATATTTTTGAAACATCCTGTATACGAACGTTTTAAGTAGGTATAACAAATATGCGGTATATTAGACTGGAGTGGGGTAAGCAGAGGAAGTGCATTTATTAAGAAAGACCAGAAATATGACAAAACTTAATGCTTGATCTCTTTTATAGTACTATGGGATAAGAAAGAAGTCGTAGCAATTTAAAATTCCGGCTAGTTTTGATACACTATATCACCAAAAGTATCCGGACATCTTACGGAATTCACGTGTTATGGATTCAGGAATGCCGTGTTCCAGCTGCATGGGACTCTATCCGTGGAGTTTTGTGTTTCCAGTCCAAAAATTTGGTAAATTTTCTTATATTCTAATGATTTTTGAACTTTAACATTGTGTTATTTTTATGGAATAGATCGTTGTCTTTTAGAATTCAACAGAGCTCCTCCATGGTTCAAATTACTTTCATTCAGACAGCGAAGTTTCGTCAGGAGTTTTGTAGAGCTGGAAAGGATAACGATATTTTTCATGAAAGTGACAAAAGGGCAAAACTGCTCATAACAACTGATAATACGCTGAATTCAATTTTAGGGTTCAAAAATCGATGGCTTTAGTCTTATGTTGCTAAAATAAGACATTCCTGAATCTACAATATGCGAACTCTTATAAAGGTGTCCGGATACTTTTGAGTATATAGTGTATTTCTGAGTGTTTTAAATTCAGAGGATTAAAGAGCTCTGAAATACTGTTGCTGATCAGACAGCTATGCAAACAATATAAAGGTATGGTGGCACATTTATTAAACTTGGTACGCCGAGCTTTTTCTGGCACTGGAAAATATTATACTAGGGTTTGCAACGTAGCATTTGGAGATTGCGAGAATGCTCCCAGAGTAATTTTGTTGCACCCTCGATCAGCAGCAGTTTGATAGATATACAAATCTCTCTGATTCAGAAATGAAGTAAAATATCCAACAATTATAATCTTTACATTATGTTTAAGCTATTATAGGAAAAGCATCGCTGAAGATTCTAATGTGCTGTTGTTATTTGGCCTTTATATTTAAAGGGTACAGAAGAAAAACCAAAAGAGTATATAAAACAAAAATTAAATGAGATTATGATGGCATTGCATTACTTTCATAGGTAATTTAAATATGGCAAGTCGTAAAGCTGAACAACCTTTTAAGTGAGAAGTTACTGATAATTTAATAAACCAAGCACAGGGGGAAAAACAACAGAGTCCAACTGAAACAGGGGAATAATTAAATAATCAATTGTGCAAGTAGATTAAAACCTAATGTTAATACAGTTTCATTGAAAAATTGCAAGCATTAAACCAACATTTAAAAAATACTTTCACTGGGAAAGGTATGAAAGTTTTTGACTTTTTGTGCTTCAAAGTTTATTTTCTTCCTTCTGGGAAATTTCAGTTTTTGCACTCTGTTGGATTTTTCCCTTCACCCTTCAGTTGTCTTTGTATTAACAATGTAGGAAATTTTTTTAAAGGTTTTTTCATCTTTTCAGGATCAATGTTTACTTTCAAAAAATAAATTATTGGGGATATTCTACGACAAACCGATGTTTGCAAATATTCTTTAAGGTGAAAAAAATAGTATAAGTTTGCCTTGTTGGCCAAAAAATAAATAGTACAAGTCTGTTGAAGAATGTGTCGAATGAATTTGTCGAAGACCAAGTTGTACAAGTATATAAATACAAATGTGCAATATTGGCCGATGAATTTATGCAATACTCTTAAAGTTTATTAAGGTTTTAAAGTAATTGCGAAAATATTCTTCCATATAATGCTTGCGTAAGTTTAGTCAAATTTTAAAATCACCCCTTTCCGATATATCAATAATAATTATTGTTTAATGTATTTTTATCATTCTATACTTCCCAAAAGCCCCACAGTGACCTAGAAATCCGAATCTTTTGCACGCATTAAACCAACATTTAAAAAATGCACACTTATAGTATCGCTTATAGGATATTAACTTAACCATGTCGGATTTTCGGTTTCCTCTTCCCGGGGAGGCATATATATATATATATATATATATATATATTTTTTTTTTTTTTTAAATTTCTTTCTAAACCTTCCAGAAGCCCCTCGGTGGCTTGGAAGGCTGATATTTTTCAAACTTATAGTATTAACCATGATATAGAACTTGAAAGAGCCTCGAAAGAGCCTCGTTGCTCCCTATAAGTATTTCAAATAGTATTGTTACCCTCTAAGAATTTAGTGTAGTGCTGGTGCTCTCTAAAATATTGTAACATAGTGTTGGTGTACCCTAAATATTTTAAAATAGTACTGGTGCTCCCTAAAAATTAACATAGTACAGGCGATCCCTAAAAATTAGCATCGTACTAGTGCTCACTAGAAGAATGAAATAATGCTGGTGCTCCCTTGAACAGAGTCTGGTGCTCATTGGTGGCAAAAGGTCAAGGACCTCTGCTGTATAACAATAAAAGTGAAACTGCTGTAAAAATTTCTCTATGCGATTGTTAGGAACGAGCAAAATGTTAAAAAGATATTGGAGTATAAGAAGTAAATGCATTGAAGGAACAATGCTCGCAAATAAACTACTGTTTTGTTTAAACTCATACAAAAAATAAACAAACTTATAAAATGAATATTAAACAACGAAATTCAGTACAATGTTAGATACCTTGGGTAAGGAATCAATTATGTGCTGTTTAATATCCCAAATGTATTCATCTTTTTGAAACTCAAAGTTTTTCTGAAATAAAGAAAAACAGAACAAAATTAAAAAAATACCTTTACAATAAAGCAGAGCAATGTAAAAACAAAAGTAATTTAATACATAAGATAAAATAATATAACAAAACAAATTTTAAAAATGGATGCTAACGTCTGAACAATGTTGTCAGTTTAAGAAAGTTTAAAAGCTGTATTAATTTGAAATGCATTTTCGGCGAACTATTGAGCATTTTTATTCTCTTTTGCATATTTGTTACATACATCCATACGAATTTTCGGAAAATGTGGAAGTAACATACATCTCCAGAACAGGAAACAGAAACCGTAATGAGCCCCCTCCCCATAATTGCTTTGAAATTCAATGCTGTATCCATATTAGTCATCATAGAAGCTCTATTTATATATAGCCAGTCCTGAAAAATAGATGTTTCAAAGAAATATTTTGAACCGTAAGTGGGAATCTTTGGTGAACCCTCTAACCTTCTCCGGAATTAACTGTTTAAGCAATATCTATAGCAGATCCAGAGAATGAGATGTTTCAAGGAAAATGTAAACTTTTTAATCGGAAGTGACATCTCTAGAACCAGAAGTGAATATCCTTATACCATTCTTCTCTGGACTGTGATGCTGAATCCAAATCAGTCATCATATGAGCTCCACCTATAGTATGTCCAGAGAAATAGATGTTTCAAGGAAAAACATTTTGTAAAAGCAATAATATGGCAAAAAACGTGCCACCAAAATGCATGTTAAAATGTCAAATAAAGCATTTTAAAATAAACATTCCAAATTTTAAGCAATTCGTTCAATTATTTTCAGAGATTCATTGAGAAAAGTAAAATTTCTAAAATATCAAATACTAAAATTCAATATCTCCAGAAGGGCTCGTAACAACAACTAAACAAAGACGCTAATTTATTTCTACTTAATGGTGAACATTTGAGGGGTTTTTAATGATTTTTTTTTCATTGCTAGATTTAAAAAAAAAAAAAAAGTGCAATATCGGGCAATACGCTTGCTATCGTCTGTTTTTTGTGACAAAAATGAACGGAAAGCCTGACTTGAAATTAGACTAGTAGCGTAGCTATAACTCGGCCTTATGATGATAGAAGGACGTATTTCAGGGTAAGTCTGCTTTTAATGGGTTAACGTGAGGATATTTTTGTATCTAAATTCATAAAGCAGTTACGAGAATGTGTATAAAAATATTTCCATAGCATTGGTGTATTTGAAAACACTGCAACAACTTTTATCTTAGATTGATGTTGCTCAAGATACGTCGTCTGGTTATTATAAAGTCGAATTTTGTATTAATGTTTCAAAGAATCAAGCTGAGATATCGTGACAACTGATTTTCAAAAAGTGATTTCGAGGAAAACGCCGTGAAAGTTTAGAGAACGCAGTTTCGAGCCCTGTACTTGTATCAGTATAATTGCTATATCTAAGCTGTTTTTACCCATTTCTTTATGAAATTTGAACGTAATACTTTAAGATATAAAGGGATAAAATTAAATAGTTGAGTACATAACTATTACTTCTACTACATATATAGTATAATGTCTAAGGGAAGTATTGTGAAGGGGTCGAAAATTGAAATTCCGAGTTTTCGACGGAACAGCACGTTTCGAGCATCCTTGAACCCGAATCGAACGTTTTGAGTTGGTGTGTGTGTGTCCCCGTAAGTTAATGGAAGCGATTTCTTAGGAACGAATGGATCATTTCGAAACAGAATTTAGTGCAATTATTAATACAATAATTGAATACCGGAGCCCTATTGATTTTAAACGCGATCGAAAGTTCGAAAAACACCCAAAATTTCGAATAAATTTTTGAAAAAAATCAGGACTTTCAACAATGTTAAGCAAATTATCGTTTTATGTGTAATGTTTCATTGGAAAATGAATGACAAATTTTAGAATGCTAGCATAAACCATTCTAGAAATATTGCATGTTTTATAAAAGCCCAACATGTGCCGTTTATTCAATGCAAATAGCATTGTGGCATGGATTCTTTTACATTTGGTGACTTTACGCATGACGATTAGAAAGTTGTCAAAGTAACACGATTTGCCTTTTCAAATTACATAAATAACGAAAAGTTAAATGCATTAGTGGCATATGAAAAACATAATTTGAATTCGAATTTTGAATTTTATAAATATGTTGATTGAAATACAAACCATCGGTTTTATATTATAAAATATTACTTTTTAATGATTAAAATTCTTTAGAATAGTTAGAATTAGTTTTTAATAGTTTAGAATTGTTTAGTTAAATAGTTAAAAATTTTTCTAATTGTCAAGTTAGATTTGTGCGACATATAAATTAATATAGTACTTCTAAATAGTTTTACATGTTACGTCAAATGTTAGAGTACAATTAAATGTCAAAAACATTGTTTCGTGGATCTGAAACATGGTGATTTCGCTGTCAATGCCATTACATTATGTAAGAAAAGTCATGTGCAATTTTTTAAATACATTTCTGTACTTATGGCGACGTCGCCAAGGGGGGGGGGTCAAGCCATTCTCCCCCCTCCCCCCCAGGAACCCATTGAAGTCCGGAGAAATGGGAAACGACATGTTTTCCCCTCCCCAATTTTTGCTGAATGATCCACACAATGTCTAATACGGTTCAGGATTCAATATTTACTTTGTGACACAGACGCAATTTTAGTGAACGATCGCACTGAATAGAAATATTCAGAGAAAGAAGCAAAAATCAAACCGAAAATTGTGTGAAAACATTTCTGTTACCATTAAAATAAATCGACGACCTTCAGCACTATTTTTATACTTCCGTAACGTAACATCTTTAGCAGCAGACCCTAAATCAATTCCATCGACGTGCACGCAAATAGTATTTCCCAAGACGGATGGGCTTTTAAATTGGAGCCTCATCATTCATGTGCAACACGTTTCAAGGGAAAGTATACAACCATGAAGCAGCTTCATGGTATACAACTAAGGGGAAAAGTGCGATTTTGTAGTGCGATCATTCATTCTTTTTGCAATGCGGGGTTCGGGATTTTATTAGTGTCTTTTTCTGCCACGAAGGATAATTTAGAATAGTGGTGCCCAAACTTTGGGGCATCGAGATCCACTTTTAATATGTATTTAAGCTAAAAACCGACTTTTATTTGTAGCTAACATAATATTTTATCAAGGGCGTATTTAAGGGGAGGATGGGGATTTCAATCTCTTCCTACGAAAGGAAAAATTTGATTAAAATCTCCATAAAATCGTAATTCTTCATTCTTAGCTATTTTAGACGAAAATATCTTCGAAACTCCCACCAAATGTTTATTCAAAATACGACACTAATATCGCATAAGTTAAAGACTCAAATCATCCAAAAAGCGATTTAATAAGCTATGGCGATCGACTGATAGATCGCGATCGATGGGCTGAACACCTGATTTAGGACTTATGTCAGTTAGATACAAGACAGATGGGTCATACTTGCAGAACTACTTTATAAGTGTCGTGTTGAAGGCCCAGACCACACTACTGACGCAGAGGTTTACAGCAACTTAATGTGTGGCCGGGTATAAGTGTCGTGTGTCGTTCTCAACGTTAAGATTGCGCTGCAGATAACAATGATTGACCAATGCAGATAACAATGTGCATGGACCGGTTTCGCACGGACAGTTTAAGCGCGAAATTTGTCCAAGGATGCCTTTATCTATAACGGAAGCACTTTGGAATTTTAACTTTGGGAACGTTCCCTATAGGGAGGTTCTGTGAGTATGAACTTGTCCGTTGCACTTTAGTGCAGTTTCAGATCAATCTTTAATGCCTGCTACGTGGTGGAACTGAATTTGCCAATATTTACGCATTTGATAATAGTGAATGTATTTAATTTGTTTGATTTTTCTTTATAGGTAAGAAATGTGCAATATCCCAAGAACAGCATATGCCATTATTCTGAAAATTATTTTATTTGCTTCTAAATAAAAGAATGTTGATAAAATGACAATTTTCTTATACAACAAATTTTAACACATCTATTTTTGAAATTTTTTTCGATGTTAGAAAAAAAAAATGCTTGAAAAAAATTGGGCGCTTGTCTCTGAAAATTATTTATTCTCAGAAATTTATTGGTTGAAATTATCGTATCAGATTTCATTCGATTTGATCAATTCATTTGTATATAGTGGATAGATTCATAGATAGAACGATACACATAGACAGATGACACATACAGATAGGCGACACACAGATATTGAAAAAAATATATGGTTGATCTGTATTGAGTGAGGCTTGGAACGTGTAAATCCATCAAAATTCAAGAGTCGAATTTTTGACTTTCTTCACATCTATCCATTGTAGGTAAAGTAAAAATTGTTTGAAATATATCCATTTCAGCTATGAAAGTTCAATCTGATATTAAGGGATAAGGTTGACACTGCATAAGTTTGAATCGATATTTTATGGAAATAGGAGAGTCGACATAAATTTTAGGCAAGGATCAGGTGTGGCTGATGTGTTGTGAAAGTAGAGAAGCCTTCTCAGAATTTCGAAAACAGAAATATAGGAAATAAACTTTTATTGTTGACGATGAAACTATTTTTTTAATTGGAAAACTATAGACAACACAAAAATAAAAACAAGTATGGCGTAGATGATCTAGTGTGTAGAACTGACAAGGTGTTCTGATAACATACTTTGGTTAAAATACAATTAAATACAGTACACTACCTCGGAGTGCCGCAGCCCAGTGGTTAGGGAGCGGGAATTGTAATCTGACGACCCGAGTTCGATTTCCGCCTCTGCCCAAACTGTCGCCGTGTTCACGCGGAGTACGGGCACGTTAACTATGTGGGTCCGTAAGTCCTTCTGAGAGGTTGGTGGTAGAGGAAGGAGGGTATGGTCCCTGTGGATGCCTCCCCCACTAGGTTCCGGCCAAAATTGGGTGGTATTTCACGGCCGTCCAAACAGATACCTTACATCTTCGAGTAGGTCGGACATTCTGGGTCGAAGAAGGAGTACACTACCTCATGCTGCTTCAATATAGATATATTTGAAAATTTTTAGAAAATACTTATTAACCCTGATTGTTATTTGAGCAAAATAAGTAGATATGGACAGAAAGAAAAAATAAAATTTGGAAGGCGTAGAAAAAAAAATTCTCGGGGTACTTAAATATCTCGGAATCGTAGCTCAGTCTTCTAAACGTCGGAATCTTAAAATTAATTTTTGAACGAAAATAAGGATTAAAAAAGATGAAACTTTATTTTCACGAATAAATCTACTTAAGCGACTTTTCACGAATAAATCCACTTAAAGGATAAAGCAAAAAGTTTTAAAGAATCCCAAAGGAACAAGGCATTAACTTTTAAGTTTTTCAGCTTATGTGGAGTTCTATAAAATATGTTAACTTGCATTAAAGAGAAAAAATGAATTCATTAAAATATAAAATGTGTATAATTTATGTTTGCAACGAATCGGCGTGGTGGCCGAACGGTCAAGGCGAGCGTTTCCAAGCGATCGATCGGCCGCCACGTTGTGGGTTCGAGTCCCACGTAAGACATGGATGTTTGTGTTGTTGGGCGCAATATGTTCCCACCCCCACTGGTGCGCTGGGGCAACGTCATATGACGGCTAAGAGGTTCACAGTTCCGGCCGATGTATAGGCGAAGATGAAAGAGTCAATGCCTGGCCATTAGAAAAAAAAAATGTTTGCAACGATGTTATTTTAGTAAACATAATATGAACGTTTTGCCTACGATAATTTCGATGACATCGATGTTTTCTTTTTGCCATCAGCATCGATGTTTGCCCGTCTAAGTGGAGTTCTGTATAATATAATAACTAGCACCAAAGAAAAAAAAAAGAAAAATTCAAAGAAAAGTTATAAATTATGCATAATTTATGCTTGCATCGATGTTATTCCCGATAATTTCGATGACTCGACATTTTCAGATTCGGTATTCCAAGACATCGATAACTGATGTTTTCTTTCGAGACAACCATAAGATCACTTTATGCACGGAACTCAGGTAAAGAAATCGTAAAGTGTAATCAGGAAATGAGTTAACTCAACCAAAACGATAAACAATAAAACTTAATTAAGTCTGGACACACCACAGGGCACAACTTCAAAAGATTTCATGAAAGAAAAGTTTCAGAATATTAATGAATGAGTCTAGTGCGACTAACTGTTTTCTATTTTAACAAATATAATGTTTCTAATATACTCAAAATTATACTTTCCTTAGAAAATCTTCGGGGTATTTTAAAAGATAATGTTTCCTAAGATATGTTTAATGTGTATAAAATAACATGTTTAGAAAACGTGTAGGAAAATTTAAGATTTCAGAATCAAAACTGCAGTAACAATTTTACTTAGGATTAATCATACTCAAATCTTATATACTCACATATGTTTAAATGTATGAAATGAAATACATCCTCCTGTTATATAGAATAGCCTACGATTATATGTGACCATTAGGTTACATATTTGAAAAGAAGAGAAAACAACACTTTAAACTGTAGAGAACACAAAAATGCTCAGCTCATCAATACCGTTTGACGGTTGGACGCTCGAGCTGGAGCTTGAATCTCTGCCATTCAATGTACTATGTCATAACTACAGCCCCAGTTCCAACAATTAGTTTAATTAGAACACATAAGATACCACATAGGTTGCCTAACTTTAACGCAAAATATAAAACAAGAAATTTATGAAGGAGCTTTTATATGGTGGGCAAATGGTGTTGTTGAGACCCAGACCGTCCGATCTACCAGAAAGGTGTTGAAGACCCAGACCGTCCGACTCGTCCTGAGGACTTGAGTATCTATTTGGACGGCCGGTACCAGAAAGGTGTAAGGTAACTGTTTGGACGGCCGGGAAGTGCCACCCAATTTAGAGCGGAACCCAGTGGGGGAGGCATCCACAGGGACTGTACCCTCCTTCCCCTACCACCAACCTCTTGGAAGGACTTACGGACCCACATGTTTAACGTGATCGTACTCCGCGTGAACACGGCGGCAGTTTAGGCAGTGGCGGGAATCGAACCCGGGCCTACCGAGTGCAATTCCCGCGCGCTAACCACTGGGCTACCGCGCCCTGGGCAAATGATGTATACACTTCATTTTTGTAGGAATTATAAAGCATTTTAATTGTCTTTTGCATATATATTTTGTACAGCCGTAGAAATTTTCGGAAAATCCGGAAGTGAAATCTCCAAAATTGGAAATGGAAATCCTCAGTGAACCCTTATCCCCTCTGGAATTCGATGCTGAATTCATATCAATCAACATCTAAGCTCTATCTATAGTCAATCCAGAGAAATAAATGTTTCAAGGAAAATTTATGAAAAACTACGTCTTCCAGTATTTGAATCCAAATTTAATATCATCAAGCTTTATCTATAGCCAATTTTGAAATATAGGTGTTCTAAGTAAAATAAAATGTTTTGAACGGAAAATGAAAAAAGGACAGGAAGTAGATATTCAAAATAAAATTCAGATTTCAAACTATTTGATCCCAACTGGACTGTTAGGTTCTTGGAGATGATTTTTTTAATGATTCTGATTTGTAAAATTTAAAGATTACACGTGTTAAAAAAAGAAATGAAAAACCTACCAATTTTATCAGTCTTTAAATAATTAAGAGAAATTTTTACATATAATCCTTATTGACTTAATATAGAAGAAACTAATATGTGAAGATACGCCGTTTTCATTTAGTATGAGCTACATAAATTGGTGGAAAGGAATGTTCCCCCACCCCCATTGCAAAAATCGTTAAGAAGCTAAAAGGAAAATGCCAATTACTTGACATGGAGAAAAACTAATTCAATGCTAAGTAGAAAAAAAAATTGATAAAACTTATGAAAATGTTAAAAGCCCTCTTAGTGAATTAATAACAGTTTTCTTTCAGGAGAATTACGTTTAAAAAGTTTAGTGAATATCAGAATTTGTGCTTCATCACGTTCCAGGGACACAGATTACGATATATCTGTGAAAGGGAGATGTATAAATGAAAGTAAATTTATGAAATGACAATATAAAAAGCATGCATTTAAATTCCGACGCTCAAATATTAAGCTATACTACATAGCTGATATATTACATCTGATTGTTGTGAATTTTGTGCCCACTTGAGCTTTAAAAAAAATAATAATAAATAAGATAGATACTTTTAATAGTAAAATACCATCTGTTCTACATATTTTTTAATAAAAAGTATGTTTAAATGATATTAAATGCAGTTTTAACGTTATAAAAATTCAAATTTTTCATTTCTCTCACTGTCCGAGTGTCAGTGATGAGTTGAATTTTCATCTCCTAATTACATAAAAAACAAAAAAAAAACAAAAAAAAAATAAATAAAAAAAACTTAAATAATGGAAACAAATTTGTGAAGCGTAAGAAATTACAATTTTAACGCAACGCCCTCCTCCTTATTTATAAAAAAATTAACGATGTTATTTTGCGAAATTTGCTGATAAGCGTTGAGAATCATCGATGGCATTAGGATGTTGTTCGAATTATCGCCCTTTCCATACACCAGATCGCGAGAGCAGTGATTTTAAGTCAATTGAAGAATGCTATTTAGATTTTTATTCCACATTCCTTTGAAATTTCTGAACATTGCTATTGACAGGTAAGTAAAAAACTCCATTTTATTACTAATTTTTGATGAGTATATTTATTGCCTGTCATTTCTGACGCACATTTGGTTATTATTAACATGCATGAATATCTCTCTCTCTCTCTCTCTCACACACACACACACACACACACACACACACACACACACACACACACACACACACACACACACACACACACACACACACACACACACACACACACACACACACACACACACACACACACACACACACACACAAGAAAAAAACTGTATCTCCTGTTAGTGTAAAGGCGAGTCATGCATAGTGCATACTTTGTTTCTCAATGTTAGTTTCGATTTTCGTGCAAAATGAAAACAAATCCTTTATGTCATTTTTGACACGGGAACTTAATGAATACGCATTAAAATTCCATTAATCATGTTAAACAGCTCTGTTATCTATCAGAAATCTTAAAATACATTTCGAAGAGCTTATTTTATGCAAAAATTTCCAGAATCTATAAAGTTAAACACATTTTTGTTTTAACTTGAAAATTGACAATTGCCATATATTCAGCCACATATAACATTAAATGCAGGAAGAAAATTATTTAAAATGTTATTTCAAGACGATTGTGTAATAATTCTTGGAGTATTGAGATAAAACAAGAAAGATCAATCATGCTTAAAGCATTGATTATGAAACACTTTCCAACTTCAATGCAATTTTATTTAAACATGTCTAAAGTGCAATACATTCCTCGGTAATATTTTAAAACTTATCGCAATACTACATTAATTTATTATATTTGAAAACTTAAACCTTCATCGAAAAAAAATGAACTTCATTCAAATGACGGCATTGAAATATAAATTGCCTGGTTTAAGCATCCCTAAAATGTGATACATTCCTCGGTAATAATTTTAGAATTATGATAATACTACGATAATTTATTATATTTGAAAACTTCATCGAAAACAACTGAAACTCATTCAAATGACGTCATAGAAAAAATAACACGCCTGGCTCTCTATAAAAGCTGCATTTCATTCATAAATAATTTCCCATTCATGTCATTCATCACAGTACTATAATTTATTTTATTTAAAAATTAAGACCATGGACCTACAAGTAATTAAACTCTATGCGTAAAACTTCATCGAAAAAAATCATCCTTCTCTTCGTAAAATCAATGAATATTTCATTCATATCAGCTATGCAGACTCCATGAATTAAATGATTTTGTGTTAAAGAAATACAGCAATTCTAATACAACTCATTCTACATATTTTGCTGTTTACATTTTATATAGGTGAAAAATAGGCTTCGTTGTAGAAATAATCAAATTTGGATGGGCATTTAAACTCAAATATGTTGTAATTGCGTTGTTTCAGTATGTTGATGCACAGAATTTAAGCAAAAATAAAGTGGTTTTAGGACGGATACAACACTCAATATGAATTAAAAAGAACTTTAAAATTCACGATTTTGAGATAAGATGGATACCATATATCATTTTGAAGTGGGTCATATGATCTTTTCATATCATGTTCACGTGAATCGCTTCATATAAGAGGTGTTATTATTATTTTAATTTTCATTTAAAAAACTACTGAATATATTTTTTACGGCAGTTATCGTGCTAACGGACAGACAGACAGACAGAATGAACAAAGTCATAAACACTTTTCAACTTTGTTGTAGTGTTAATAAAATTAAATTACTGTAGCACAAACATAGTACAGATCTTATAATTTATTGTAACCTAAGCTTTTCACATCTTTTCATATTCACACTTTTAGATGATATAGGCTACATATTTTAGGATTCAGTATCTAATCGTCGAATTTTGATGGATCTACACTTTTTGAAAAATCCCTGAATGTGAATGAACCATATTTTCAATTATGTCTGTGCATCTGTCTTGTGTGTGAGTCTGTGGAGATGATATCGCTCCGATACACTGAGATAGTAGAACGGAATTTGGCATGGTTATTTTAATCGATTGACATTAGAGGTCCTAAATTTTTCGAACATTTATAATCTATAAAAAATAAATGTGCTAAAATTTTTTACTATAAAGTTATTTATGCACTGTTTAGTTAAAAACAAATGACATCATTTACAGGATGTTAACATGTATCATTCGCTAGATATTGCACATTTTTGAAATCTAAAATGGAAAAAAAATCACAAGAAAATAAATGTATTCATTATTATCAAATGCGCAAATGCTTTGTCAGCACTTAAAACCAGAAATAAATGGATAGCATTGTTTAGGAGTTATGACGAGCCTTTCTCGATGTACTTTACTTTTCTACATGGAACGCTATATCTTCCGAAAGATTTGGGCGAATTGGAGAAAGTTCAGAGATCGCTGCTCTGAAACAACATGCGTAATTTTAGTGACATTATAATTACTTGCATGTACCAACCTGATGTACAGTCAGAACAAAAAATCAAAAATTTTAAAGTGCAATGACAAATTTGAAAGTCGATTTAGTTCAGTTCCATGCGAGCTATGTTAGTCTCTTTTTATATAGCTATAGGTTAAATATTATACAAACTTTTTATGTAAAATAATTTTAATTTTGAATTTCATTCAAAAGTCGAAATTAACAACAATAAATGGTGAAACTGTAAATTAAACTAAATGCATACCATATGTTTCTTCAATGTGAGGAGTGACCTTAATATGTAGGCAAAAACTTAATTGACATACTTGGGACTTCGTGTGGTTATTTGTTTTTCTATGAGATTTGGGCTATCTCATTGAAAATAGAATTAATGATATAATTTTTTTTAATTACTTTAGACTTTTAATTGTATTTAGAAGACGATGACTGCGAAGAACATTAGTTTATGCATATTTTATTTTCTGTAACTATGTTTGAAGGTAAACTATTATATAAAATGATAGTGAGCTTTGGAGATCTGCTTATGTAGCGTGGGAATTAATTCGAAATTATACAGACTTTGTCCACAGCTTCGTAGATTCTGTGCTGTAACGCATCCAAGACGTTACTGACAGGTAAGGACACCTTACGTCTTATTGACTTGTAATGTTTTATGTATATATCAGCGATTATAGTGAGTTGTATCAAATTAAATAGTATTTAGCTTCTCTGTCTATATTAATTAGTATTTTCAGTCTTGGATTTTAGTTAATAAGTTTAAAACAAATTGTGTCAAGTGAAAACAAGAAAGATCAATCATGCTTAAAGCATTGATTATAAAACACTTTCCAACTTCAATGCAATTTTATTTAAACATGTCTAAAATGTGCAATACATTCCTCGGTAATATTTTAAAACTTATCACAATACTACATTAATTTATTATATTTGAAAACTTAAACCTTCATTGAAAAAAATGAACTTCATTCAAATGACGGCATTGAAATATAAATTGCCTGGTTTAAATATCTTTAAAATGCGATGCATTCCACGGTAATATTTTTAAAACTATCATAATACTACGATAATTTATTATATTTGAAAACTTCATCGAAAACAACTGAAATTAATTCAAATGACGTCATAGAAAAAATAACACGCCTGGATCTCTCTATAAAAACAGGATTTCATTCATAACTTTCTCCCATTCATTTCATTCATCACAATACTATAATAATTTATTTTATTTAAAAATTAAGACCATGGAGCTACAAGTAATTAAACCCGATGCTTAAAACTTCATCGAAAAAAATCGTCCTTATCTTTATGAAATCAATTAATATTTCATTCATATCAGCCATGCAGACTCCATGGACTAAATTATTTTGTTTTAAAGAAATAGAGCAATTCTAATACAACTCATTCTACATATTTTGCTGTTTACATTTTACATAGGTGAAAAATAGGCTTAATAGTAGAAATAATCAAATTTGGATAATCATTTAGTCTCAAATATATTGTATTTGCGTTGTTTAAGTATGTAGATGCACAGAATTTAGGCAAAAATAAAGTAGTTTTAGGGCGGATACAACACTCAATATGAATTAAAAAGAACTTAAAAAAATCGCGAATTTGAAACAAGATGAATGCCATATATCATTTTGAAGTGGTAAACTCAAATATATTGTATTTGCGTTGTTTAAGTACGTAGATGCACAGAATTTAAGCAAAAATAAAGTAGTTTTAGGACGGATACAACACTCAATATGAATTAAAAAGAACTTAAAAAAATCGCGATTTTGAAACAAGATGGATGCCATATATCATTTTGAAGTGGGTCATGTGATCGTTTCATATCATGGTCACGTGATCGTTTCATATAAGAGGTGTAATTATTATTTTAATTTTTATGTAAAGAACTACTGAATATATTTCGCTGAATTTTTCTTTATATATTTTATGGAGCAATTTAAATATTACCTAAAATTTTCGAAGCAATTTGTGAATTTTAAATTTGCTTAAAAAATGTTTGAAAAATTAGGTCCCATAGGGCTCAATGTATTTCATTTTTTCAACCCGGGTTCAATCCAAAACTAATTGGGTGATATTATTCATTTATATTCCCACAGGTCCTACAGACCGTCCACAGGTCCTACAGAACAACATACTAAAATTTCATTTCGATTAAGTCATTTTTACGGCAGTTATCGTGCTAACGGACAGACAGACAGACAGACAGACAGACAGAATGAACAAAGTCATAAACACTTTTCAACTTTGTTGTAAAGTGTTAAAAAAAAAGTGTTAATAACGTTTAATGTTTTAATACGCATTTGTGTTCTAGAAAAATAAAAGCCAATAGTAAACAATATTATACTTTTTATTTTTTTTATTAAATCGGTCTAAATAGGAATTGAAAATAATATTTTGCATGATTCGAATAAAATGCCAATGATTTTCATCAACCTTCGTAAGGAAACTTAATTTCTAGCCGCGAGGGCATTACATTTTGTTGCTTCAATAAACATAATTTAATATTAACATGTTGATGGTTAAAAGGGTATTTTTCGTTGTCTCTAAAATCCACGGATTCTGGATACCACAAGATATGTTTTTGTAAAGAATGTGCCATAACAACGAAATAGAAAGGTATGCGGAGTATGCGTGATCTTGATTTTACTATCTTAAATATGGAGACTGACCCCGAATGGTTTGTTTTCTGCAAATCTTTCATATTTATGGTAGGAGGAGCCGGAATAATGATTATTTTAACAGATTGTGCATTTGTTGTAAGTTACGAGCTAATACGTCATTGTGTTGTAATTTTTACAAACAGTAGTGTACATTTAAATTCATGTATCTTATTTATTTATATTCTTCTCTAGATTTTTTTTTACTAGAGAAATTGTTTTGTCATAACTAAGAGTCATCTATGACAGATACCAAGCCCTTTTCACCCTGAATGTTTACACTGCATATCAATGAATTCTAAGTGTTGTACCTGAGTATATCAGTGTAAACAATCGTAATGTCGGAAGCGAAACACAAGGTTGTAGAGAATATTATTAATGAAAGAAGCTCTAGCCTGAAAGTTCGTTTTTTATCGATGCAGCGAATCAGTCAATAATGAACGGAACACGCCCTGCTAAGTAATCATTCTGTCATCTAACATATGCTTGAAGCAACAAGTTCTTTAAAGCAGTAAACTTCCACGATAATTTCGAACCGAAACAGTTAAAATCATTTGATTGATTTAAGCTGGCAAGATACGCCCGATATTTTATACATGATATATTTTTTTAATTTATACATGATACGATTTTTTGATTAAGTTACACTCCAATTTTAATATATCGTTTTACGAGGAATCACTATCAATGATATTCTGCTGTCCACCTCTTTTCTTTTGAAAATCGTCATAAATTTTATATTAGCTAAATGTACTGTTGGCATTAGATTACATGTGCATGCTATGCTAATAATAAACTTTCAGCTGCTTTATCCCAAATTGCTATTAATGACTTTTTCCCGGTTTTCGACAAAACCTGTCTTTTATCTCATTGTAATAAACCACATAATAGTTTGCTTTTTGAATTTCTCTTTATATATATCGTGACTTCATTTGTAATTTCGATCCTGTTCAAAACTTCAGCACAAACTGCTGCACAACGTCTCAGTCTCGGCTCTTTGTGAGTTAAATCATTGTTTCTTCAGAACATTCGATTGCATTTAAAATCAATCGGCTTCCAGTATTCAAGGATTGTAATATTTGTACCAAATTCGTTTGAAAAGTTCCATTTGTTCGTGAGATATTGCATTCTCAGACTCTCTCTCTCTCTCTCTCTCACACACACACACACACACACACACATCACCTCAAAAACGTTCGATTCGAATTCAGGGATGCTCGAAACGGGCTCTTAGGTTTATATTCATAAACAAGTTATAAAGAATTATCCGGCATTACCCAAGTCCTATGTATGTCCCCGATAATTAAATAATACCACTAATATTTTGCTAGTATTTCACAGTTGTTTATATCTATTTATAAATGAATTTTTTCCTCTAAATTTGCATGAGCTCTGAAAATTTGTTGTGGGCAAATATTTTTTTCAATTAGGCGATTTTTGAGGGGTGTGATAGTTTGCTTATGTTTTGGAGTAACTGTATATTGCACAGATCGACATACATGCAGACGTCACACTAAATTTGGTATTTTCGCGTTCAAGAGGTCCCAAAACGTGTAGATCCGTCGAAAATTCAAAATGAGATTTTCGACATGATTCCAATATTTTTACTATACATTAATGTGCATTGTAGGGAAAGTAAAATGGTGTATAAGATCTACGATATAATGTTTTAATGTTGAATTGCACATTTGGCGCTTTTCTGGATGATAATATCTATTTGGAAGTACCCGACTAACTTTAACACACTTCACGTAACTCTAAATTGACAATTGTCAATATTGATAACATCCGCAGTAAGAAATATAGTCCATATATTAAAATATTTTAATAATTAATGCATCAATTTGGCGTCATTTTCATTAACTTAGTGCCATTTTTGCAATTTCGGCGATATCTCCGTCAATCAAGGGCAAAATATCGCCAGGTTGGCACTATTTCGTTAAATGAGTCACCAAGTTCGCCAAATTTAATGCCAAGCGGTACATAGAATGAAGAGAAGAGCATTTCTTATATATTAATGACTGTTGGCGAATTGTTAGGCTCAAAACTATTATACAAAGTATCTTCTCTCGTGAATGGAAAGCACCAGATCGACGAGAATGATGTTAACAAGTTTATTGCATAATATTACAAATGAAATTATATTAATATTACAATATGAAAAGTGAACATATTTTACAATATTTAATATTGTTTTAATTCTATGTGTTTTTTTTTGATAATTTTGATAAAAAGGGCAATATCTCGAGAACGATTCATGTTAGCGTACTAAAATTTATGTCAATCGTTTTCCAATGAAATATTACATATGAAGTGATTATTTACGTAACATTATTGTAGGTTTACTTTTTTTGATGAATTTTTCAAATTTTCTTTCGAAAATTTGGAGGGGTAGGGGGTGTTCCGAACATTCGATTGCGTTTAAAATCAATAGGCTTTCAGTATTTACCAATTGTAATTTTTGTATCATATTACATTCGAAATGTTCCATCGTTCGTGAGATATCTTCTCCACAGGCTCTCTCTCTCTCTCTCACACACACACACGCACATTCAGACATACACACATTACACACACACAGACATACATCACTTCCAAAACGTTCGATTCGAGTTCAGGGATGTTTGAAACGTGCTCTTTGGTCGAAAACTCGAATTCGAATTTTTGATCCCATCACAATATTTTTCCTATAATATTATTTAACTATGTAAAAAATCTGTAGAAAAACTTTCGACTTTTTTGAAAATTGGGCTTATAGTGTCCACGGCAATTCCACGGAAAGTAAAAGATCGATACCTTAACTTGAAATTTGAAGAAGTAGAAATAATTAAAGAAAAGATCGAATTCTCGGTATTTTTTACAGATTTTTGTGATTAAAAATCTAGAAAAACTATCGACATTTTTGAAAATTGGGCTTATAGTGTCCACGGCAAATTTATCTAACTTTGATTATGACACACACATATATAGTGTATAATGGAAGTACATTCATTTTATCAACAGTAATAAAGTGTTTTTAAATATGTGCAAATTAACTACGCAATTTTTTCACGGACTGAACGTAGCAAGTTGGATGTTAGTAATATATTACAATTAGCATAAAAAGAAAAGCTTACCAGTATATATATTTTGAATGACGAAATTAGGAACAAGTTATGAATTCCATTTTCCACCGAAGTATAATGCCATACATAGGAGTAGGCAAAAGAAATCTTCTGGGTTTGCTAACGGCACTCTCCAGTGTATTTATTTATCAAAGCTAGCACAAAGCTATTATGACTAACGCTTCTTGAACCAAACTACACATGCCATATTTTACCAACAGCAAAATAAGTTCCCCGTTTTCTTCACACCCGGTCGGTCCAAACTATTAGACAATCCCGAAGAATACAGACCAGCTCGACAACTTGCAGAGGGATAACCTTGTTTTAACACTACCTTACAGTACCGATGAATGTAGTTAGATATTTTACATTTTCCTGAAAACTAATCTAATCTTGGACGGAAATAGAATTGCATTCAGGTACAATCATTTTATGACGTAAGACGCAATATAAGCAAGTTGGTTATCTACAGCCTCCTACACAATTTATTGGTTGGACAGAGTACGAGAAAGTTTAGATTCAAAGAACATACTTATTGGCGGACAATCCAAAAGTTAGCATCTCGCTTCCACTGTAGATAACAGACTTCTTTTTAATGTCTCTTAGTGAGTCTGTAGCTGGTATATCTTTTGAACAAATTGAGAAAATTCAATGAAATTTCATACGATAATTTCAATGGGTAAATGTGAGGCGCATTGAATTTAAGGGAGATCGTTTTTTTAGGATATTACCCAACCCCTCCTTCATTAACAGAATTAGGATTTGTTTTTTATTTGTTGGATCTATCGCCGATCAATTGGCTTAATGTTACTTGTATTTTGATATAAGGCTATTGTTCTAATCTTGGATTTAAGCTTTTTAGCTGGTCGTTTTTGATCTTTTGATATAATTATTTTTTATGTACTTATTGTGTTTCAAATTTACACAACCTTGTGTTTTTGGACTATTTATGGCCTTTCGATTGTGTATTTCTGGTTATTTTTTGTCTTGCAGTTCTTGCCGGTTTCTTTCTTTTTCTCTTTTTTTTTGTCTCTGTCCTATGGATGATTTTGTTTACTATGTTGGTTAGATGATGCTTATATTGCCTCGGCAACTTGTAATGAATTTGTTTTTATTAATAAATGAGTGACGCGGTATTCCTCTCTTCCGGTCACACATTTTATTGGTCTACACTTTCGGGTAAGCTGTGTGGCTTGGGATGCAGGTACAGGAAAGATCAGTACAGGAAAAGAAATTCAATGTTTCGAACATTTTCCAAAAATTGAAAAAAGTTATAAAAATACAACGATATTAAAATTGCTATAGAAATAGGAGTTTTATATGTTATTTTTTATTTAAAAAAAAAGGCGAATGACATCCTTTATAGACTTATGAACAATTTCACTCATCAAATGAGTGAATTTGTTCATAAAATTGGTTGGTGGCAAAAATTTCGCTACATATGTTTTTATCAAATCTTTTGAAGCATTTATTTCACAGGATCAGTCAGATATAGAGCTTAGATGGTGACTGATATGTATTCAGCATCAAATTTCGTAGTGAGTCGGGAGATTCTCTACGGATATCCACTTCCAGGATAACCGGGTATGGATTTAAGTAAAAAGTTAAGCAATACCACTGTCGATTAACCTGTTAAATATCCAATTACTAAAAATGTCGCAGTGTGCCGGTTGTTTAAATCCTGGCAGTTCACCAGGAGGTTATCATTTGCAAGCGTAAAAGTGCAAATTTATTCAAGCTCGTTGGATTTCTTTTGATTTTTTTTTTGCGCAGTATGTCACCCAGAACCAAAACGGCTTCAGGTATTGGCCCTAGCCTAATGCACAAGATTATGAGCACCAATTGAAAGCTGTTGCACCTGCTATGCCATTCAGAACCATCCAAGGCTATCACGGGTCCTTATTAGCTAGAGATCTAGTGGCGCAACCTTATGAAGAATGGAAATGCTCACAACTGATTAAAGGCAACGCCAGGGATTAAACAGAAAGTAAATTTAAGAAAAGTTGATTCCTTAAATGCACTAACAGTGAGTCTGAACTTACTTGAATATGTAGGTCTGGAATGTAAACTTTGAGTGTGACCAGATGCTCAGGTTCGATGATAGTGTCATCTGGGCCCATAGCGAGAGTCTTCATGACAGAGTGCCCCCTCCTAAAAAAATAATACAAATTTAGTACAACAAGTAACAATTTTAATTACACTAGATAACAATTTTTTAATATTTCTCTGTACTTAATCTATAATAATAAAAGAAAATGTTTGTATTTCTGTTTGTGTCGCCTATAGCGGAAAAATCTAAGCGATGTACTGCCATGAAATTTGGTACACAGATACCTCGGCTCCCGAGGAAACAATTCATTTAGATCTTTTTTATTCAAATTAGTTTTTTAGTTATAAAATGTTGAAGTGATTTTTGCACAAATTGGTTCCTAAGTTAACAAAAATACATTATCGCAGTTTCCATCTTAACATTATCAGATCGAATCAATAGATACACAAGATCGAATCAATAGACACTATCAATAGACGATTTTTTTTTTTTTAAAGATGTATACTTTCCGTGTTTAGAAGACGCAATTAAAATAAAATAAGATGCTTGGCTGTCTGTGTATGCAGCAGAAAATTGAAGCGTCGGTGTAATTTGCTACAGAGGTACTTCAACTTCCCATAACATGCACCTCGGTTAAGATCCGTAAGATGCACCTTTCCGTAATATTTTTTTTTAATTCGAATTAGTTTAAAAGTAATGAACTTTTAAGACGAAAAATCGTCATTTTCCGCCATTTTGTTAAATCAAATCTATTCATTCTTTGTCATTGCAGATGATATTCGAGAGCAGGTGTTTTGATTAAATGGCAGACATTTTGTCTCGATGGAAAAATAGCTGTTTGCAAACTAAGTGGATTTAATTTATCACTTTTATAACTTTGCGAATTTAAAAGATTTCATTCTAATTTTTGAAATTTGTTATTATATTATGATTATGAGTATTGAGGTAAGTAAGCCCTAAATAAGCTCCTCTGATACGTTCTAAATAAGCGCGCTAAAAATACTTGAAATCGCAAAAAGAAAATAACCCCACCTTTGGCCCAATGTGCGGGCACAGGGTGCTTTGGTCCTAACACGGCCTTTGTTAATAAGTTCATATATGCCAGTGAAAATTGTATGTTAATTGAATCAACGGGGGGGGGGGGGGGGGCTGATATATATCAAATCATAGATGAAAGAAAGGTAAAAAATTCAATGTTATTTTAGCGTCAAATTTTGAACAATTTTCAGCAGAATTTTGCCGTTTTTAGTACAATACTCATAAAGATCATATAATACCAAATTTAAAAAAAAAAAAAAAAAATAGAACGTAACCTTTTAAATTCGCAAAATTAGAAAGCCGATAACGTTTCGACGAAATATTTGCAATTTTATCAAAATACCTGCTTTCAGATCTTTTGTATTCAGAAATCGTCTACTAAAATAAATGTCATTTTGAAGCCGAAATTTTAGCGGATGTTCGGATTTAAATGTTTATAACTCTTTAAAATAATTCGAAATTATAAAAATCTCGCCGAGTCGTATCGTTTTGGGACCTGAAGTATCTCTGTACCAAATTTAGTCGCTGTCCAAAGCTTTGATTTTCCGCCAAACGACACAGACAGAGATACACATTTTATTATGTATGATTTAGTGTCATTATGCTGTTAACTCTCATTATACGCATGGATCTTTTTTGTATACACAGAAAAGTCTGAATTGTTAAATGTCTCTTTTATCAAATAAAAATTAAGAACCTTGTTAGATTTACAATCTCGGAAATAACTTTAAATTTTGCCTCTTTTATAATTTAAATTTGCGAAATTTTGACAAATATATATGATACAAAAATTCTAAGTACATTTTTAAATTCAGGAGATCACATGTACTTTTCTTAAAATGATTTATTCAATAAGGCTGTGCTTTATTAAAAAAATTATGGAGGGGCTTTTATATGATGGCAAGTGCACTTAATTTTTGATGAAACTATTTTAAGCAGTTTTATATTCTTTTGCAGATTTATTACGTACAGCCATACGATTTTTTTGAAAAAACTGGAAGTGGCATCACCAGAATAGGAAGTTGAAATCCTTAGTGAACCCCCATCTCCACCTGTAATGCCAGAAATATGAAATATTAAAGAATTGATAGGAATAAGAAATGGTGGAAGCAGGGTGAATGCGGGGGGGGGGGGGTGAATATTACCACGCTAAGCCTATTGGCGGTAATCGAGACGGTTCCCCGATGTCTGCATACCAGAACAGAAGACACGTAGACCGTCCAGCGGAAGAAAAGGGATAAATATGAGGTCAAGCTGGGGGTCAAGTGAGTTGGTCAGCAGTTGGTCAAGGCAGTCTGTTGGAGTTGATTGTATGAAGAGCAAGGCAGTAGCAGTTTAGATTTGTATGTGGAATGAGTTCGGAGTAGAGATCGCACGATCTTCAGATGTTAAGAAAAGAGTAAATGGTGAAACACCCGATGCACGTCTTCAAGATTGAATGACGAAAATCAGGTACCGTATAATTAAAATTATATGAGGATGACGTGTTCAAAATTTGTGTTAAAAAAGCTAGTAATTAGTCCCACCACTTGATCCAACCAAAGGTCTCAATTATCTGGCATTACACCTCCCAAACTACTTTGAAATGCATTCCAATATAGTGATATTTATTTAATTTGTAATTTACAGAGTGTAATATAATTATGTGATAACATAAATGTTTGTTCCTTTACTATTAACCTTTTTAGTTTCAACTTAGTATCCCGTTATGCAAAATTTAGGTGGGTTTTGCAGCCACCAACGCAATGTACACAGCAGTAAGTTTTAGAGCATGTTACATGTATGATTAATATACCAATTTAGTAATTAATTTAATTTAAATGCATTTTTCGATATATGTATATTAAATCGGCACACCACCTATGGAATTTGATATTGAGTTTCTATCAATCTTCATCTAAGTTATATCTATTGCCTATCCTGATTAATAGATGTTGCAAGGAAAATGTGAAGTTTTAAATCGGAAGTGACATCTCCAGAACCGGAAGTGGAAATCCCTAGTGAGTCTTCCTACTCCCTCCGAAGTCTGCTGCTGAATTCAGATCAGTCATTGTCTAAGTCATCAGTCATTTATCTATAACCAATACTGAAAAAAATATATATCAAGGGAAATTTTTGAACAAGAAGTGGAAAAGGAGCCGCAAATCAAATTCTTATTCTACCTCCTTCAGAACACTTAACAGGGCGAAACGTCCATTTTTAAACTTTGCATGCTCACTACGCTACCCACAAATAGCGTATATAAATAAAATATAGCCCTAGCTGCATTTCGATTATGAATTACTATTGTTGTACAAAAGTTAAAAAAGAGTCCAAAATTAAGCTTCACTACCATTTTCTTTTCTAGAAAAACGTGACAAAACAAAATATACATACCATGGAGTTAGAGAGTTACCCTTTACTTAATTTGTTTAGCTTTATATTCAAATTCTAAAAAACTTATATGTTCTTCTGTATTAGGATTCTTAAATATTGAAATACATTTTTATACTTCTAAATTCCATAATTATTTGTTAAATTAAGTTTTAATTCGAAATCTTTCGCAGCTCGCATATTTCATACATGCCAGTACATTTAAAGCCCGGCTTTTTGCTGGCATAGTAAAGTTTCTGTTATAAGAAATCAGATAAATTACAATTGAAAATAACTGAAATTAACTAGAATAAAATGGGAGTAACTGGAATTGGAAATAACAGGGAAGTGAGGGTTAAAAATAGCCACTCTGAATTTTAGTGACGAGTACTTTTCCCTATGCATATCTTACATACAGGGTTCTTAGGAAAGTTCGTATACCCCCTATAACTATTAAACCGCACTTGCATCGCCCCTAGTGGCAAAATATGGAACATAAGAGAACTAGCCCAAAACCAATAGATATATGCAAAGAATTCCAATTATATAATGAAAGAGCGGTCTTTAATTTGTGCAAAATGATACTTGATTTAACAGAAACACTTACAGAAAAGACCAGATGTGAAAGCAGTAATAATTTAGAATAGTTCAGATGAAATGCAAAGTTCGTGTAATACAGATGCAACTAACCTGCCACGTAGCCTATGTACACTGTATTCAAAATGTGCCTCATCAGCGACAATAATATTTGGATTCAAGCCGACGCGGTGGTTGAGCGGTCAAGGCGAGCGTTTCCAAGCAATCGTTCGAACGCCGCGTTGTGGGTTCGAGTCCTACGTAAGGCATGGATGTTGTGTTGTTGGGCGCAGTGTGTTCCGCCCCCTCTGGTGCGCTTGGGGCAACGTCCAAGGACGGCTAAATGGCTTACGTTCTGGCCGATGTATAGGCGAATGATGAGAGTCAAGTGCATGGCCACTTGATTTAAAAAAAAAAGAAAATGGATTCAAGACAGAAAGCATGTCGAACAGCATAGCGGGGGTTACAGAATTACAGATCCTGACGATGCCTTGCTTTAGTAAGCTTGCTTGAACCAGTTATCGTTTTGTACTAATTAAGCATTGCTCTTTCGTTTTGTAATTGGACATTTTTGATTATCTCTGTTCGTTTCTGAGTTAGTTTTGGTAAATTCCATATTTAGCCACTAGGGGCGCTATAAATGCATTCATTCGACTTGCATGGTCACTTTAATTTAAATACACGTATTTCCGTGGCACTACGACACGGAATTTAAAAGTTATAGGAGGCATACGAACTTTAATAAGAACCCTGTATAAAGAGGAATACACACTTTGACTAAGCGGTGGATTTGGATGAATTTTTCAGACAATGAGGCTACGTTCCGGGTGATGCAAGTTATAGTACGAAATAACGAGAATTAAAACCTGTTTCTGTCTAGGCTATTCCAATATGCCTAATTAAATGCTAGCAGGCAACCTCTGATGCAGTCTTCTACCCCTGGGTGTCTCTGATTTCTAAGTCAATAGAAGCAGCAATTCTTCGCCCTTCTCTATGGACTATCGAGAGCCATGGTCTTCTACGCCTGGTTTAGCCGTTAGCTAATTCGAATGGGATTAGCAACAAAAACATTATTTTGTAACGTCTAACAAATCACCTCGGATGATGGTTTTGAGTTTAAGTCAGAGGCGCTGAAGGAAGAGAAAAAAAAAAGATCGTCCATCTGGTGCAAAATATCTTTGAGATACGTGTTCATGAGTGACAACTGACCGAAGAAAGATTCAATTCGTCTGGACCCCCCACCCCCTCCACAAAAAAATAGCTCAACCCAAAGTATCTCAACGGTTTAAATTGCAGTGGCAAGCAAGTTTATTTTCAGCCTGATTGGGGTTGTTTTTTACTATAGGCAAAGTAAGCAAATGCTGGGGACACGCGAAACTATGGGGGCTCATTTCCCGTGCTCAAAGTATATTTTTTACTATCAAAGTTTTATGGGGAGCTCTGGAATTTAATTTTGCCTACGGACCCCGGTCAAGGTTAAAGAGATTCTAAACGCTTTAAAGTCGGTAAATAATTGTTTTACAAAGTATTCGCAGGAAACATCTGTTCTGAAATCGCAAAATGTTGTTGTCTTAAGGATCAAACAAGCGAGCTAAAAGACGGGGGTAGGATAGCCCAATGGTTAGAACATTCTTAATTGGGTCGAGAGTTAGGCACGGAATTGCACTCGGAGGTTCCCGGCCCTGCATAAACTGTCCCCGTGTTTACGCGGAATACGGGCATATTATATCTGTGGGTCCGAAAGTCATTCCGAGAAGTTGGTGACAAGGGAAAGAAGGTAAGGTCCCTGTGAATGTCATCTCCCTCTGCGTTCCGGTGTAAATTGGGTGGCACTGCCTCGGCCGTCTAAACAGATACCTTTACACATTTGGGTAGGTCGGACGGCCTGGGTCGAAAGCTGTTAGACGTCATCTTTCAGCATCTGACCAAGCGATAATGCATGGGCTGTAGTTATGAAGAATGTAAAACTTTAGTATAAGAGAAAATATAGAATACATTATTTCATTTAAAGCTGTAATGTTCTGTTGTCCTTCCGGAGATCATTGACCGATTATTCAATCATTAAAGTATTTTAATCACTAATAATATATTTGAAATCCCGATTGATTATTTTGAGGGATTTGGTAGATAAGAAGGTTTAAGACAAAACCAAACCTTAAAGCATACAACTGTTACCAAATGGTTGCAGTTAAATTAGGGGCTTAGACTTGAAAGAAATTATATTTTATCCGAAGAAAAAAATAACATGCTGAAGTTTGATTTTGATTTTAAGCGGATATATACACTTGTTTCTCTTAATCTAATTCAATCGGCACTTCATGGGTATCCCAATGCTTGCATAAGAGATTAACAGTTTGATTAACAGAGCAAATCTTTTAGATTACGGTGCGTGCAATTAGCAGATTAACGTGCTACCCAACTTAAACAAAAAAGAACTGGATGGCTACTGGAGCACATTTATAACTGTATAGTAAAAAATAAGACCAGAAGTTACTTCCGCAGCTCATCAATACATAATCTAGTCTCGGAAACGGAAGTGAGAATTCCTAACAAGATACTGAACAGCGAAAAAAAACAAAATTAAAAACTACACACGTAGCTATGTTGAAAATGTGCAGTTTATTGTCTGAGAAGTTGTTCAAGCGTTTAATGGCTTTCGCTTATCGCCACCGTAGTCTGCCCAACGGAGCATCTAATTCCATGTTGCCAAACTGGGATAATAAATAATCTGAAGATGTTGAGTTAAAAACGATAGAAAGTAAACATTGGACTAGGATGAACTGTTTCAGATGATTGCTATTATTTGGACATTATAGGACATAACAGTAAACAAGAAATGTATGACGGAACCTTTATATGGTTGCAAATGTGCACACTGCAATTTTTTTGAAATTATTAATTTTTATTCTCTTTTTCATACTTATTTAGTAAAATCATATAAATTTTCGGAAAAAACGAAAGTGACATCTCTAAAACTGAAAATTCTTAGTGAACCTATCTTATCCCCTCTGGAATTCGATTCCTAATCCATATCAGTCATCATTCAAACTCCATTTGCAGCCAGTCCTGAGAAACCAATATTTCAAGGGAATATTTTGAACTGGAAATCAGCATTCCACCCAATCAACTAAAACCTTATGATCTTCTATTTTGAAAAACCCGTTAATGCAATTCCTTTCTTTTATATTCCGTTGACCATGTCTTTTACGACTAGGAGGTAAAAGCGCAAATTTGCACTGCGCCTAGGTACTCCTTTACTTTACGTGATCCTTGATCCTTGATGGAAGTAAAGAAAAAACGGATGTGGAAAGCTTTATCATACCCAACCTACTGCTCCCGGAATATAATGCTGAATTGATATTAGTCATCATCTAAGCTTTAGCCAATCTTGATAAAAAATTTTTAAAGGGAAGTGAAAACATATTTATTATACATATTTATTATAAACTTTAACTGGAAAGGATGAACCGCAAAAACAACAGTATGGCAAAATTTTTGCTACTGACAACTTCAAGAATGTTCAATTTCAATGTCTTGTCGAAGTTCATAAGTAATTGGGATAAACGTGAAATTACACAAGCAATGCTGTCTTAAGACATATCGAAATGCACAAAGCTCAAACTGCTGCTAAAGTAATAAAATTAAAATAGCTTCGTTAAAAGCAGATATAACACAAAAATAGTAGTATCCACTGGTTTTGAAGGCAAGAAACAGCCTTCTTTGTCAGGACACACAAGAAGCGCAACCGTCACTCGTGAGAGTTAAATCGGCTGCTTAAGGTAAGGCTTCTATATAGAGTTAGGGTAATCCTCCTATATAGAGTTAGGGCAAGGCTCCTACATAATATTATAGCAGTTCTAGCTTGGGAAATACTTTAATAGGTTGGGAAATACTTCAATGGCTCTACAATTGACCTATGCTGAAACTGGACGTTGCAATGAGCACGAGTTAAAAGACAAAGCGAGTTTTATATTTTGCTAGCTGTTAAGTCAGTCAAATGACGGGAAGCAAAAATTATGATCGTGAAACAAACTTAACAAAGGAACATCCACTCATTCTCCTAATTTACTTGTCTCCATAATTTTCTTAGAAATTGAAAATGAGGTCATAAAAAGCATTACAAATATGCACACTTTAACAACATTAAAAAATCCATAATATTTTAAAGAGTTTATATTATAGTAGGAGGGTTTTATTCTCTTTATTATGCAAAACAAGAAATTTATGAAGGAACTTTCACAGAGTAACAAATGGTATGTACATTTCATTTTTAAATTACTGTTAAACATTTTAATTCTCTTTTATATATTTATTTATTACACTGATACGAATTTTCGGAAAAATAGCAAGAAACATTTCCAGAACCGGAAATGAAAATCCTTAGTAACCCCCTACTTCTTTTTGGAATTCGATGTTGAATCTGTATCAGTCAACATACAAGCTCTATAGCCAATATTCAGACGTCTAAAAATAATATTGAACTGGAAGTGAAGAAAGAAACGGATATGGAAACCCTTCGTGAACCCACCATTCTCTTCCTGAATTTAATGTTGAATCCATTCAGTTAGTCATCATCTAAGATATATGTATAGCAGATGCCGAGAAATAGATGTTTCAAAAGAAATGCACTTTTCTGAATAGGGAGGGACATATTCAGAACAGGAAGTGGAAATCCATAGTTAGTTATTTTACTATCTCCGGAATTTGATACTAAATCCACATCAGTCTTTATCTAATATCTGTCTACAGCTAATTCTGAGATATAGACGTTTCAAAGAAAAAATTTTGAAGCAAAAGTGGAAAAGAAATGAGAAATGAAGTTTTTAGTGAGCCACTTTATTTCCACCAGAATTTGATCTTGAATCCATATCAGTTATCATTTAAACTCTATCTATAGCCAATCTTGAGAAATATACGTTTAAAATAAAATGAAAAATTTTGAACCGAAAATGGAAAAAGAACTGGAAGTGGAAAACTTTAGTGAACCCTCAATTTCCCCTAGGAATTTGATGCTAAATTCAACTCAGTCGTTATATGAACTCTATCTACAACAGATTCTGAGAAATAAATGTCACAAGGAAAACTTATTCGTAAAAAAAAGATGTCAAAGGTTTTGCCACCACTTACACGTATAGAAATTTTATTTATGTGATACAGTTAATCATGTTTGTTTTCTTAAAATTTTAAATGTTTTGCAGAAAACTTAAAATGAATCAGTTCTGTTTTTTTAATAGTCTAAATATAATAATCGTCATGATGACCATCACAAGTTTATCAAAATTTAGTTTCATGAAAATCTTATCAGTAAACATTTTGAGATTGGAGAATGCAAAAATAACTATTCGAGGTCGCTTAAATGGCATTTTCCCGACAAAATTAGAAAATTTGGATATTTGGCTTTCTTCTAAAGCATTCATAATAAGTTTAAACTTCCACTTGTCATAATTTTAGTTACAGTGAGACAGTAATTCAGCGTGTAATACATATACATAATTTCATTTGTGCAATCTTACTTAATAAAGGAAGATGTCTCTGTGCCTGTGCAGTCTGTAGAGGAGAATCTAAGCGTCGTAACCCCATGACATTTGGTACACAGTTACTTCAGGACACAAATAGGTGCACCTAGGCGTTATTTTTATTTAATTTCGAATTAGTTTTTTAATTATTTTATATTTTACTCTGATTTACAGCAATTTTGGCCGATATTCACACAAATCGAGTCCTTGGTGATTTAAAATATTACCACAGAGTTTTTATCTTGACACCATTGGTAAGATCAAAGAACGTTCTTTCCAACTATGTCTAAACCAAATCCGTGGGATCTATGAAATTTGGTACACAGGTACTTCGGGACCTGAATAGGCGCACCTCGGCTATATATATATATATATATATATATATATATATAAATTTTGAATTAGATTTTTAGTTATTTAATGTTTTAGCCCGAATTACAACAATTTTGAGCGATATTTACACACATCGGTTCCTTTTACCTTACACCTTTCTGGTAGGTCGGACGGTCTGGGTGTTTCAACACATCGGTTCCTCAGTGACCGAAAATATTATAACAGCATTTCCATCTTGACATAATCGGGATCACTGAAAAATTCTCTTTCAAACAAACTGTGAACGGAGTCTATACGAAGAACAGACAAATTTTAATGAATTAAATATATATATATATATATATATATATATATATATATATATTTCATGCGTTTAATACCTCTCTGATTTTAATAATACGAAAAGTTAAAATTGACGCACCATCCAACGTTTATTTGTTTGCCTCTGCTTTGCACTTGTTATTGCACATGCTTAAAATATCCCATACCACTCCAGACATTTTTGCAATAAACCCATCCGTTGATAAATTATAATATTTTTTATCCGAGGCATGTCTTAGATTTTTTGAACGAAGCTAGTGATTCCCCACTTTTGATGGGACCCCTCTTCTGGAACTGTTCTAGCAACTGAGGGCACCCGACGCATTAGAAGGAAGGAAATTTCTTATCTATTGAGACTACTCTAAGTACGGGGAAATCGTGTACAGCCTCCGAAGTGACGGGTTTTCCCCCCATTGCCTGCAATTTTCACTGTTATTTTTATGAATATATATATATATTTTTTGTTATTTTTTTTACATTAATAAATGTCCCGGCCACACACTTTGCTACCATAAACCCTTGGGTTGGTCGTGTGGTCTGGGCCTTCAACATTAATAAATGTAATTTATCTTTGGCAATTTTCACTGTTATTTATATGAATAACATTTATTATTTTTATTATTTTTTAGATTAGTAAATTCAATTTATCCCTGCTTTAACTCCCGGGCAACGGTGGGTACATTTTCTAGTCGTAATATGAAAATCGGAAAGGTTTAAAACGCACGAAAAATATATACATTTTAAAAATTCACGAAATATCATCGTTTATTGATTGTAAGGACACCGTTTTAAAGTTTGTTTGAAAGAGAATATTTCGATCGTGCCGATAGTGTCAAGACGGAAACTCTGTGATAATATTTTAGGTCGTTAAAGAATTGATTTGTGCGAATATCGCCCGAAATTGGGTAAAAACGTAAAATAACTAAAAAACTTATTCGAAATTAAAATATATATATATATGGATATATAACGCCGAGGTGCACCTATTCGGGCTCTGAAGTACCGTTGTACCAAATTTCATGGTCGTACAACGCTTAGATTTCCCGCTACAGACTGCACACACAGACATCTTCTTTTGTGTAAGATATATATGTGTAATATTATATATTTAAAAAAAAATGGAGTGTAACTTGTAATACAGAATATCCTTAAGTAAGAGAGAACTATTTGAGACAGTGATCCTCTTTACACTCAACCATACTGCTACTGATTTTACGCTTTAGTTCATAACATATGAAGGTATCAAATTTTAATCTGCCATCTTAGTAAAATGAATATTCAAATATCTTTTTCTTTTAATGTTTTAGGATCACATCACGTAGAAATCCCTTTCAAGGTGAAGTAGAGCACCTTCTCGTGTCACTGAAGGAAAGGGAGGGTGGTATTCTTAACAATACGCATGTCGTCCTTGAGATACTTACAGGTAATGCCTACACACTAACGAAACTGTCCCCTCCAGCAAGAAGAAATCGCTAATTGGAACGAGTATCCTGTTGCAAAAAGTTAATCACAGGATGTATTATCCTTCAGGGCAATCGTGATATTAAACAGTTCTGGAACTGGAGTTGCATTATTAGAGTGAAAGTAAATGTTCATAAAGGACAGTATTCTGTTTACAATCGAAACTTTTTTAAACATGCTGTTGGGAAACACATATGTCTCATAAAAAAAGGATTGAAATGATCAAAAATGTAATTATACATACAGAAACTTCGATTGAGCGCAGACGGGAATTCATGCTCCGGGAATTCAAGACGGGAAGCACGCTAAGTTTCAAAAAGTTATTGACCTTAACTAACTTGGGTATATGCTTATTTATCAACATTATATATATATATATATATATATATATATATATATATATATATATATATATATGTGTGTGTGTGTGTGTGTGTGTGTGTGCGTGTGATTTTGAAGTATAATATTTTTTTGAAGTTAATTTGATTTTGAAGTTAAATATATTCAAGTGCAAATTTCGACGGGTTTTCGGTTTCAAATATTTGTAACTTTTAAATTGACTCGAATTAAAAAAAATCAGAGTTGTATCGTACGGGAACGTAAAGCACCTGTGTTGCAGATTTCACTGTTGTCCGACATTTCGATTTTCTGTTACAGACAACATACACAGACAGACAGAAAATCAAATATCATGTCCATTCAAATTATCTCTTATGTTATGGTGGGTTTCGAAAATTACTTGAGTAACAGAAAAATTTTCTTTATTTTTCAATTTTCTTTAGTAATTATATTTAATGATTATGTTTTTAAGTAGTAATTTTATTTATGCATTTATACATTAGTTTATACTTTAAAACATAGAAATTTTTATTATTGCTTCATATTCATACTTTAGCATACAAATTCCTATCATTTCTTCTCTTTTAGTTGAATTTACCAAAGCAATTTTGGAATGATTTATTGAACTGGAATTAAATACACCAATAAAAGAGAGAGGATAAATTAGTTAATTGATGGATGATCAGGACCAACTTCCGTCATTTTGAACCATCATCTAGTTAAGCTTCAAACATTTTATAAATCGAATCACAGAAAAATGTTTATACATTAATGTTGCTTCACGTAAGATGATAAGAAACCTTTCATTGTTCTGAATAAATGACGATAAACAGAATTTGGGGTCAAAGTGAATGAAAGAAGACAACCGTTAAATCTTTACTAATTGGAACTTGACTTTCAAGAAGTTTGCTACCGTCAGAGTATAACTGCTCTAGGACTATGATGAAAAAACAGTTCTTTGTACCCTTCAATAAAATAAAATGTTCATGAAAAAGAATTAGGTTTTAAAAGTAAAAAAAAAAACAGTTTTGCATGAGAGGAAACAAAGTGGTTCCCCCTCAGAATGGATTTGAAACTGACAATGAAAAAAAGTAGCATTAGGGTTTCCTATGAAGTGGAAAATAGTTCATTTTCCCTCTGTAACGTTTTTTTCACTTCAACACGTCCACAGGTGGTGTTAAAAATCCTTTTCTGCATGAATGTGCATTATATATCCTTCGCAATAATCCCAAATGCATTTAGTTGTTTAGAAAAAATATGGCCATTCGCATAAAGAATAGAATTGAGTTGAACGTAGTAAAGTGAATAACCTTCAATAAATAAGACCACTTTTCATTTCACTATTGGACATAAATGGAACTGAACTTGTGAGGATCGAATATATTCAAGATTTAGGCATTACGTATAATTGTAATTATTCGTTTCAAACGCATCTTCAAACGCACATTCGTTCAAACATCCTTGTGGCATGGTCGATATAGAGCCAATTATGCAATAGAAGGTCTCCGGTTCAGAGCTCGCTCAAATCGGTTTTATATTTTTATCAAATAAAATTATTATAGGAAAGGATTTTACATTTTGCTCATCTATAATCGATATTTAAAACATAAGCCATTTTTTTTTCATTCGAGTTCTGAGGATCTATCGAATCGATTTTCAATTTTATTTTTGCTTAACATGTGGTACTTTTTAAAAGAGTAAAAGTTCAATAAAATATACTTTGACGAGGTGTACGAGCAGAAACAATTTCAATCGTTTAATGGTACGATATGCAACTGATTTACACTGTCTGGACTTACATTTCAAAGAGTCATTTTGAATAAGTCCGTGAAAAAGAAGGGTGTTTTGGTCTATTGAATAATAATGAACACCAAGAAATTACAACTACAATTTATATTAATTCTAAGGTCGATTGGATTAGGTGTGCTGTGACGTAAATGCACTTACTTGATCCTCCAAGAAGTTATATTTTCTCGGCGAGTACGGTCAGAAACAATTTCGAGGGCATCACAGAATTACATTTTGTGATTGACTTTTACTATCTAATTCCCTTCTATAATGAATTATTTAGAAGAAAGAACACCAGGAGATCATATATAACTGCTTACAGATTCTAATTTTAACAACTTGTGCTCAGAGCAAATGTGCTGCGTTTTTCTGGTTTTCCAATCCTGTATAGTAAATATCTTAAGTCCCACAAGAAGATATATATAACCTACCAATTTAAATATCCTTAAACATGCTTACCTAAATCATTTTGCACTGTCATATTTATTGCGAAAATTTTGAAATAGGGTTCACTAGTGATAAATAAATGCTTTTAAAATATTTCTAAACCATTGTATACTGACTTTGTAAATAAACTTTCTGAAAAATTAATTTACTCATCCAATCAATATATCAGTTTTGATTAACCTGGCTTGAAGACATGATTAGTTCATTAAATTACAATTATTCTGGAACCATAAGTACACTCCTAATAGAAACTTGTTTGCTGAATACCAGCTTATTCACGCTATGCTTTTGGACAGAAACTTTTCTCCCATGGAATGTCATAGGGTAAAAGCTGAATCAGTTCATAAAAGAAGTATTGCATACATTTTGAAACATATAAAGACAAAGACAATAAAGATGAAGCACAGTAGTTGTTAATTAAATGATACAGTTTACTGTGATCGATGCAATGTCTTTATCAATGCAGTAAATGGTGTTTCAATTGGTGAAATTTTTTACTCTGAATTTTTTTAATGTGGAATAAAAATTTCCTTATTGTTTCATTATTTTCCCTCCGTTTAGAATGCAGTAATAAAATGAGTGTGCCAGGTTTCATGGTTTTCAAGGATTTAGCATAAATAGTCCGGTTTCCCTTATTAAGTCCTATGAAAAGAATGATTTCGAATTATGGCGAAATATATTTCTAATCTACACTGTAAAATATATGCAAGCATGTTACTGAAAGTTTCAGAGGAATCAGTTGTCCGTAATAGGGAGTAAGGTTCCTGATAGTTATGGATAGTTATGGATAATATATATATATATATATATATACATATATATATACATATATATATATATATATATATATATATATATATATATATATATATATATATATATATATATATATATACATATATATATATACATATATATATACATATATATATATACATATATATATATACATACATATATATATATATATATATATATATATATACATATATATATATGTATATATATATATATATATATATATATATATATATATACATATATATATATGTATATATATATATATATATATATATATATATATATATATATACATATATATATATATACATATATATATATATATATATATATATATATATATATATATATATATATATATATATATATATACATATATATATATATACATATATATACATATATATATATATACATATATATATATGTATATATATACATATATATATATATATATATACATATATATATATATATATATACATATATATATATATATATATATATATATATATATATATATATATATATATATATATATATATATATATATATATATATATATATATATATATATATATATATATATATATATATATATATAATCATTATGAAAAATCTTTTACTTCAACAGATTATAAAATTTACAGATATATTGATGACCTGATTTGTTTGGTCTTTACAGATAACTGTGTAATAGATATAGATTTCTATCTGGTTAATTTGGAAATAATTCCTAATGAAGCCACTATTAGGAATAACATTAATTTTTTGGATTTAAATCTTATTATTGAACCTACTAATAGGATAGTTACAAATTTATATGATAAAAAAGACTATTTTAACTTTAACATTAATAAAATATTACCATTTAATTGCTGTAACTCGATTCAATTGTTTAGAAGTATTATACTTAATTAATGTTTTACAATTTATAGATTATTAGATAAAAAATTTCATGCTATGCATATTAATAAGCTAATAATTACCAGCAAATTTTATACATATCCACCATATTTAGTACATGGTATAGTTAAAAAGTTTGGAATGGTTGAATATACTTAAATCCTCTCCTTAGTGTCTTATATTAGCCAGACATCCACTTTCTCTTGAATAAGCATTACCATGTATTTACATCCCCTTATAATTTAGCCTCTATATTTTCTATTATCATCTGCCCCATTATTTTGTAGCTCTTACTGTTGAATATCACCTCATATCGTCTTTTTGCATTACTGTTACTTATTTCTCACGATTGGCAACAGCAGTTCTCAACTTTTTATTTTTTCCGATTGGCAACATTGGTCTCTTTATTCAAGATTCCAATAAATCAGACATATTCAGTGTTTTTTCAGGTATTCTTGTTTCCCATAATTTTTCAATTTTTATGCATGTTGTCCAAGTTATCAGTGTTTATAGATATAATCTATCACTGATACTAATATATATATATATATATATATATATATATATATATATATATAATATATATATATATATATATATATATATATATATATATATATATATATATATATATATATATATATATATATATATTAATTAAAAGTAATGCTTCGGCAGACAATAATTAGCTGAATATCTATGAAATAAAGCTGGAATTTTCATGAACGCTGTAATTGTGACTTTTCTTATCAGTTTGCATGCTGTAATTGTGACTTTTCTTATTAGTTAGCCGAAATTATCAACAAAGTAGCTGAAAAAATGAGCAAAGGTTGCAAAATGTTTTACAGTGTAGAAAAATATTACGTTTTCAAGTCTCATTCCCCAAGTCATCCGCATTTTCTATGATCACATATAATTGCAATAATTAATAATATTTTAATCTTTACAAAGTCAAAAGATAGACATGGATTGAATAATTTTGCGAATCTCTACAGAGACTAACCCTTGCCGGGCCCCCTAGGCAAAAGTAAATTCTAGGGCCCTCTTAAAACTTTTATAGTAAAATAAGGTACATTGTGCACAGAATATAGGCCCCCTGGAGCTACGCTGACTCCCAGCATTTATCTACCTTGCTTATGGTCAAAAACGGCACTGAGACTGACAAATGCATTCCTATCATATAGTCTGCTGCTAATTTTTTCATAATTGAGAGTTCAGGTCACCCGAAACTGCAACGGCTAAATTGATACTCACAGAAGCCGCTTACTAGGGAAGCCCCCAAATGTAGGATTGCGCTACCGTTGCAAATAACAATATTCACGGAACGGTTTCGTATAGCCTGAGTTCAAGTTAAAAGAAACTTAAAGCTGTCTTACGTATTAGGACTGCATTTTCTATCCTCCATAGAGGTTTTTAAATGTACAGAGAGAGAGGGGGAGAAAGAGAGAGCAAAAGAGAAAGAGCAACAGAGAGAGAGAGAGAGCGCAAAAGAGAGAGAGAGCAAAAGAGCAAGAGAGAGCAAGAGAGAGAGCGAAAGAGAGAGAGAGCAAGAGAGACAGAGATTTATCCTATCATTATCCTATCCATGAATTCTGTTTTTTATAATACCCGATTAGGCGGATTTTGGAGTATGAAAAGCATTCCAAGGACCACCGTTTGAAAAACAACTTTAAATGCAACTAAAAATTTTAGAACTTGTTTTAACACAAATAGTAGTTACAAGAAGGGAGGGATTTATGGTGGCTAGTAATTTAATATCAATCAGTGAGAACAACTCATTTCTATTTTTATGTCATTCTAACTGGTGTTCCACTTTTGCTTCTCTTCGCTTATCATAAAGATGGTTATGAGCTAAAAATATTCGCAGAGTCTTTTCGTGAATGCTGTTTCGCGCCCTGACTTCCTGGCAATCTGAGTACAATTTCCGGAAATAAACTTTATTAAGATTAGTTCGGAAGGAAGCTTCCAGATTTTAGATAATAAAGTTCTCGCTTTACCTTCGCTTCATTTCGTTTAGGCGCAAAAAGCGTCCAGAAGCCGTTTCATATCGATGTATGAAAGATGATAAACTCGCCTTTTCAGATCTTGCTTTATTTATATATTATAAATATTGTTTTTGATAAGTTTAATCCAGTGCCTGACAATACAATTCTATATGCCCTCAACACATTGATATTTTCAAAATAGCATTTTTAAATGTATCCATTTCCAGAGAGAGAGCGAGAGCCAGAGCGAGATAGATAGATAGATATAGAGAGATTTTAGATTGTGTATATCAAGATAGTAATACTCCAATAGTCTAATCCCTAATAACAATTAACAGACAGAATAAAAAAAATCTTACGTTTATTATTGTATCTATAAAAAATATAATGGCAATATATAATGTAACATTCTTTCATACAGATATTTCACATATTTCAGAATTATTCAGAAATATTCAATTTGAAATTATATATTTCAGATAAACAATATAGAAAATATAGATATAAGGAAATCAGGAGAAATCAAGTACGACACGAAACCAACTTTTGTCACATGTTTGCCTAATAGAACTTTTGCGACACTACGCACGTGAAATATTCATGACACTATTCTAAAGTGCATCATCAACCTAAATACAATGCAATAAATATTCATATTTGCTACATAATGCACTAGTTGAATATATGTACTTAAGTTGAAGAGAAGACGCTTTAATTCAGATTCAAATGTTAGAGAAATAGTCTACATTTCCTACAAAGATAAAAAAACAATGCGATAAAAAATACACTCCTAGTTTTCTTCGCTGTCATTCTTTTACACAAATCACGTGCAAAAACCGCTACAGGATGATGTGAATGACGTTTGCAAATGGATTGAAAAAGGAGGATAGGGTTACAACAAATCTCAAGTTCACTTCGAGTGAAAAAGTGGGATTCGATTCGGCAATGAAGAATTCTTCAGAAGGGATACGTTAGAGTAATATTTTCATTAGAAGAGAATGCAGATCGTGTCTGGGAACAAAAATTTCCTGCATTTTTGTTGAGGAGGTTACAATAATTAAAGTACATATTTGCAATAAATTAGGAGTAATATTATATACCGTAGAAAAGCAGAAATATGTTTCAATATTTTGAATTATAAAATCAGTAAAATTTATTAAAAAATATAAAATAAAGGATAAAGATTTTATCGGTGAAGAGGTTTTAAATGAAACAAAAATCTTCAATGTTGGATCTGCAGCGACTTGGCAGTGGCGTGATTTGATCCCGAGGCCAAAGCGTGGCAGGCCATCGTTGAGCCAAAAACGTCTCCAGCTCACGGTATTTAATATTGCCTTATGAGTGTTTGCTACATATCTTTCGAAAATTATCGTACTTCGTATTATTTTAAAAGATGTACCATAAAAATGGTTAGTGAAAGATAAATGCATTGTGTACAGCTTAAACTGCTGCTAATGCAATAAAACTAAAATAACTTTGTTAAAAGCAACATAAAACATAAAATTAATATTGTCGACCGGTTTCGATGGTACCACGATGGTAGAAACAGTCTTCTTCGTCAGGACACGCGAGAAGCGTAATATTCACTAGCGTCAGCTAGATCGGCAACTGGTATTAGAACAGCAAACGTGATTGAAGCAGTGAAAGGTTGTTGCCAACGGCGAGAGGAGAATAAAGAGGTATAGACTAAGGAGGAAGAAACAAGAAGTAGGACATTATGAATGAACGGTAAAATATCAGAGGAAAGTGAACATCCAACAAAGGATTCAAAACACTTATTCAGTGAGCAAAACTAGGAACATAAGTGTCTTATTAGATTAAAAAAAGGGGATTAAAACTGATCTCGGAAGCTACATCAGTCGCCGATCTAGCTATCACGAGTGAAGGTTTCGCTTCTTGTGTATCTTGACGACGAAGGCTGTTTCCTGCCTTTGAAACTGGTCGCCACTATTAGTTTTGTAATGCATGCTGCTTTTAACGAAGTTATTTTAGTTTTATAAATGTACTAACCTCCGCTTTTCCTTAAAAGTGTGATCTGCTAGAAGACGTATTTGAATTTCTGCCCTATTAATCACTGTAAAATATTAGCATACTAGTATCCATATGATATCAAGAGAATAAAACATGATACTCTTCAATGAGTATACTCTTTAATACTGAAAACTGTAGTACACTGGATTGAGATGTCCACCAGAAAGATCGCAGAAAACAATTTTTGGGCATTATGATAGGACCGTATTTCCTGAACGTAAGCATGATTATCAACGGCTAATATTATACATGACGCTGTATAAAATTTGTGACACTATGAAAGAAAACAGATGCGGGATTATTTAATCCGGATGTTCTTATTCTGCAGATTAATGCTGCAGTTCACATGGTCACTGATAAGTAAGTCTCTATGAAGGAGTAGAATTGAAAGACGGAAATGTTCAGTATTTTAAACAAAACATGAAAATAGTTTTTCGAAAACATTAAAATACTATTCCACATATATGATCAAAAATATATTTGAGATAGCTATATTGAAAAAAAAAATCAATTAATTTCTAAGGCCTCTAGAACATAGTTCGAAAACTTTTAGACCTTTACTACTTAACGGAGTAATTTTATCTGAAAATTAGCAACGATCTGAAATATATCAATTTTGCGAGTGAGATGCTCTTAGAACACACTTCAGAAACTTTTAGACCTCACTATTTAATGGAGTAATTTTTTCTGAAAATTATCAATGAGCTGAAATATATCATTGTGTAGGAGCGAGATATTTGAGAAATGAGAGCGTGACACACATACACATGACTCTTTATAATGTTATTTGTGTCTTTTTGCAGTATTATCTAAATAAATCTTGATTAATTTAAATTTAATAGTTTTATTTTCTTATTTGTTTCTTTTTAATTCATTATTTTGAGATATTTTCGTAGACAGCATGAACTATGCCTTAGTGTATACTGTCTACAATATGCACTACGCCATTGTAAATTTACAATAGTGCTATAATAAATTTACAGTAGTGCCAATTGCCATTGCAATATGTAGTGCCAATTGCCATTGCATAATGCCATTGTAATATATATATATATATATATATATATATACACGTATATATATATATATATATATATATATATTTATAGTAATGTGCTTTTGTCCAATCTGAAACAGGCATTTGTTTGGATTAATTAGAATTAAATACTCAGACCTGAAGATGAATTTAATTCTTTTTAATCTTCGAATTTGAGCCGGTGCTGATCTATTATATTATCGGCATTATGGCATATATATATATATATATATATATATATATATATATATATATATATATATATATATATATATATATATATATATATATAAGTAAGTAAAATCATAAATAATTTAACTTATTAGCAGTTTATTTATTCTTATCAGTGTAGTAAATAATTAATCTATGATTTTAAATTGACTGTCTCTTAACCTGGTCAACACCAGTTGAGCAATTTTGTTCGTGATTAGGAGACAACAGTTAATTTTTCCAGTCCACCCCCTTTTACCAATGAAAGCAGACTTAAGAAGCGGAGTTTAAATGAGACTTTGTCAGAGTATGTGTCATAAATTATGCCTTGCATTCAAAGAATAGAAAACTGCTAATTAGGATTGAGGTAAAAAAAAATAGAAGTGAGTCGTGAGATTATAACAGACAAGGGCGTTGCCTGTTACACGGACACGTGCGTATATAGGAATTATCTAATAAAGAGCATATATTTGATTTATGTCGAAATCGATTTTGAATTGCGAGATCTACAGATTAGTAAAGGGTTTTTCAATCGAAGTTGTTATGTTATCAAAAATTAAATTTTATCTAATATAAATTTAAAATCTGCTTACTTTCGCAACATTTGATTAATAAAACTAGCCTATTTAAAATGACATGTTATAATACACAAAGAGAGTGGGATGAACACTTCAAATTGCATTTGAAAATTTTGGGTCTGACATTTAGAATGCAACATGATGAAAGTTGTTTGATTGTCAGACTCTTTGAAAGGAAAAATAACACCTATTTTGTTGGGGTTCTGGGCAGAAGATTTTCGAAACAAGTAATTTTTTTTATTAAGATAAAAAATCTGATGTGGGCAGCACATGACTCTACTCATAAACTCAAATTCATTTTTTTTAATTTCTTTAATAATTTATTAAACTGAGTTTAATTGCACAAAATAACAGTGAATTTGCACTTTAAATTCAATTTTTGTTTTTATCTGGTAACTGGACATTTTTTTAAAGGCGAAGTAACAGAAATGCGAAGAAACTAAAATATTTCGAGAGTGGTTAGTCCTATACTAATGATGTTGGTCTTATTCTTTTCCTCGTTAAAAAGTACGTATAAAATAAGCATTTAATTGATGCATTTGAGCAGACGCAGTCTTTTATTTCAGATTTTTTAGGGCCATTTCGCAAAAAAATGCAGGTTCTTTTCAGAATCGTACCAAAATCTAATCAGTACCAGGGGCATTTTATGAAATTCGGTCAATTAGATTTTGGTATCTGCAATCTTTTTTTTTTGTGCACCACAAGTGATTTATCTACAGAATTTTGTAAAATTTGGTCAGTTAGATTTTCAGCTAGAGTGAATACATGTGATTTTTTCGGGCTATTTCACAGAAAAAGGCGAGTTCTTTTATCCTGAATCGTACTAAAATCTAATCAAGCATCTGGGTTATACACAAGTGACTTATCTATAAAATTTTGTGAAATTTGGTCCATTAGGCTTTGAGTTAGAGTGGATATATACATTGCACAGACAAATACACATACAGACGTTATTCTAAAAATAGTTTTTTTTTTTACGATAGAGGTCCCGAAACGTGTAGATCCGTCGAAAACTCGAGTTGCGATTTTAGACACGATTCCAATATTTGTCGAAAACTCGAGTTGCGATTTTAGACACGATTCCAATATTTGTCGAAAACTCGAGTTGCGATTTTAGACACGATTCCAATATTTTCCCTATACATTACGATGTATTGCAGCGAAAGTAAAAAAGCGCAAATAGTGTAAAAACGAATGACATAAATAGTTCGTAAATGCTTTAATTAAAAATTTGAGATTGTATTCGTATAAAACAAACTTTAAAACCTTGCTGTCTCAGAAATTGACGTCTTCAAAAGTTTAACATTTAGATTGTGATAAATCAAGGAAAATTTGAGCTAGAGTTACGATGTTTGACACATAATTTGTCTATGATATTAACTTTAATTTGCTTTCAGGATTTGTACATAAAATTTAAAATTTGTGCATAAGTAATTCGTGTTTGGTGCATAAGTAATTCGTATAATAAGAAAGTTTTCTTATTAAAACTTACTTTTTAAATTTTTTCTTATCAGTGTATCAAAATAACTGACGACAAATTAAAGAACATGCCTTTCTCCAATATAAAATACATTTATTTTTTAAATTGAGTGTTTTGATTCATAGTTATATAAAATTTAAAAACTTCAATTTCTTACGTTTTTAATTTTTTAAAAATATTTTAAATTACTTTTACTTATTTACATAGCACATTTACATACAATAATAAAAAAAGCATTTGTGCAAAATTTTTTTTATAAAATTATTCATAAATTAAAGAAATAAAATTTTCTGTTCTAACCTTATTTAGACGAAAAGAGCAAATATTTTTTGAACAAAACGCTAACGAATTAAAATATAATATGGAGTAACCAGTTTAAAAGCAGGCAATAAATAAATGAGCTCATTCTGTTTAGATTTAATAATAAAGCAAAAACAAATTAATTATTTGTAAAAGAAAATGTAACCAAATTGAAAAAAAAAATGTTCAAATAGTAGTAGACAACGCAGTTTATAAAAGAGCTGGTTCATTTTTGCTTTGATTCTCAACTTAAGAGGGACAGTACCAATACCTCCTAAGAATTAAGGTGTTGACAGTACACATCTAATATATCAGAAACGTTAGATATGTAACCGAAGTTTGGAATAAATTTTTATAAATCATCTAATTTAGAAAAATGCATAAAATTTTTAGACTTACTAAAGCTTATATATTTAACTGCAAGAATTTTTTTATAAAGGTAAAATATAAATATTCCCATACTTATAAATTTATAAAAATGATATTTTAATTTCTAAAATGCTTTTCATATTATTGCGTGTAAAATACTCCATTTTAGAATGACACAGTATAAATAATTATTACATCTAAACAAATATCAATAATATTTAAGGGGTCCTAGAACCCTAAAAATATAAAAAGAGAGAAAAATATTCATCACATTTAAAATTTTAAATCTTAAAAAGCATACATTAAAAAAAAAAACCCTTTTTTAGTGATAAATCTATATATTCTTTAATGTACAGTACCATGTAAAAAATTGTACAAAAAATTAGTATGATAGCTTGTGCGCAACATTACTAAGGAAATTTTGTACTCAAAGCAAAATTTTCGGTACCTAATTAACTTACAGAATTATTGCTTATTAAAATTAAGTACATTTGTTTTAAGTACATTTCTAATTAATGCATTATTGTCGCACTTAGCTTTCAGGAAATTTTCAAAATTTTAATAACACAATCTTTTATAAGGATAATTTTGAAACTAGAAAATATGAAAATATTTAAGTTCACATACATTAAATATTCTGAAAATTCCATTAAAAGTATTGAGAAGTTTTAAAGTTATTTTGCGCGAGCACAATATCAAAATATCAGATTATGAGTAAACTAATTTTAAAGTTCGTTTTTAAACTCCCATATATATTTTGGAACCTGAGACATTTAATGCTATAACACCAGTAATTATTGGAATGTTTTATATAAACAACAAAACTGTTGGTCTAAATAGGTTCTGTTCAGTAGTCGATGCTATAAGCGTGCAAATATTTAGCCTACTAGGCCAACCGGTGGTTTTTGGATGGCCTGGAGTAGCTTCTTGAGTCCCTTATTTTTTTCGCACCTCGGGGGTGGGAATCGAGAATTTGGTTCTGTAAGGATCTGTTCCGTTGTAGATACTATAATTGCGCAAATATTCAGTCTTCTAGGTCACTGGAGGGAGTCTTTTAGGCCCACTGGCTTCTGGAGTGTCATAAAACACAAAAATACATTAGACAATTATATCAACAAATGTAAAATAGTGGGGAGCGCAGTTTATAGACATCTAATGGAATATCAACAATAGAAAATATTTCTATAAATGAAAATAAAACAGATTTGAGATTACGAAGCTTTATTTTTCAAATTTTGGTTAGTGTTTACAAACTACGGAATCAGTAAAAATGGATTAAAATTTGACATCTCTCGGCCAGTTCAAAAGAATCTGGCAAGAAGAAACATTTACCTTTTTGGTTTGAGAGCAAAGAAAATACAATGGAGAATAAACTGCATTTACAAAATCGATTTTCCCCACAAGAAACATCCTCTTAGTAAAATTTAGGTCAGATATTGAAAAAAGCTACTAAAATTTCTTCCAGAGAAAACTACTGGAGAATACAAAAATTTAGCCTCAGAGAATCAATGCTCAAAGTTTTGTGCGAAGAACGGCACTTTAAAAGTACAAGTAAAATGAAAGCTTACTCAATTTTTTATGCAAAAAATCTACTTTAACTTTTTATAACTTATTAGATTGTAAAAATATGCAGCAGTTTAATTGATCTATACAGGGCTCCAAGATAAGTCCTATATATATTGAACAAGGGGATTAGTATCTTAAGTACCTGTATTACATATATGATTTATAACACTTAAATTAATTTTAATCTTAGGGTACAGTGGCTAGAAGGGGCTAGTTCTAGACACTGTACTTAGGGTGTAGTTAAAGGATTATATTCACCAATCTTTTACCACATGTAATTCTCTTTTTCAATTGCTTACCTTATATATGGAACAGGGAAAGAGGAGTATTTTATACCTATTTAGTACCTGTTTTATTTATAATGTTCTATTTATAATTTTCTCAAGTTTGTCGTAGAGTCAATTCTGATTTCAAATTTTCACTTCAGACCATTTTATTTTCACATTTGCTCTACAGACCATTTTCAGTATATATATATATATATATATATATATATATATATGAAAATCCAATGATAGAACAGAGAGAAGTTGTAACTCAAATAACCCGAACTTTAAATATGCCTAGAAATTAAAAAGAAGTATTAAATAGAGACTCATCAATAATTAGGAAAATAAAATGCATATTTCTAGTCATCAAGCAAGCTAAAGGTAATCAACAAAATTCAATAGTGTGGATTCGAAAATAGAAAAACAAAAAATATCCAAGCATTAAAGCTTCTTAAAACTTCATCGAGAAAATCGTCTGCTTCTCTATGCAAAATCAATGAATGTTTCATTCATATTAGCTATTTTGCATACTCCAGAGCTACATAGTTTTGCGTTAAAGATATTCAGCAATTCTTATATAACTCATCCTATATCTTTATTTGTTTACATTTTCCATAAGTGAAAATTGGCTTCGTTGTAGAAATAATCAAAGCTTGATGATCATTTAAACTCAAATATATTGTAATTGCGTTGTTTCAGAATGTAGATGCACAAAATTTAAGCAAAAATAAAGGGTTTTAGGACAAATACAACACAAAATATAAATTAAAAAGAACATTAAAAATCACGATTTTGACACAAGATGTATGGCATTGATCATTTAAACTCAAGTATATTGTAATTGCGTTGTTTCAAAATATAGATTTACAGAAATTAAGCAAAAATAAAGCGGCTTTAGGACGGATACAACACTAAATATAAATTAAAAAGAACTTTAAAAATCACGATTTTGAGACAAGATGGCTGGCATATTTTATTTTGAAGTGGGTCATGTGATCTCTTCGCATAATATGGGTGTAATTATTATTATTTTAATTTTTATTTCAAAAACTACAGAATATATTTTGTTAAAATTTTTTTCATATTTCTTATGGGCTAATTTGAATATTACCTAAAATTTTCTAAGCAATTTGAGAATTTTAAATTTGCTTAAAAAATGTTTGAAAAATTAGGACCCATAGGGTTCAATGTATTTCATTTTTTCAACCACGGTTCAGTCCAAAATTAATTGGGTGATATTATTCATTTATATTTCCATAGGTCCCACAGACCGTCTGAACAACATACTAAAATTTCATTTTGATAAAGTCATTTTTACGGCAGTTATCGTGCTAACGGACGGACAGACAGACAGAATGAACAAAGTCAAGCACTTTTCAACTATGTTATAAAGCGTTAAAAACAGCATATACTATTCTCAAAACAGTGACGTAGTACCTCACAGTTCAGTGTAGCTTGTAAAACGCAAACTGTTTTCCAACTGATTGATGACTCCTTTATTATACTCTCTGTAGAAATTTCTTGATGGGGCTTGTATCTCGTAGAATATGCGTTATATGTAGAAGGCTGTCGGACATTGGAAATGTCTCCAAAAGTCACTAAATTGGCGATAAATCGCCAAATCTTGCAATACTAAACCGACAGTCTTTGCAACCTTAGATTGATGTCATAGGAAAGGTTGCCAGTACGGTGTTTCTGTCTTCTGGCTCTATATATCGAATTGAAATTGTAACTGTAAACTGTGGAACCTATATATTCCACATAGTTTGATAGATATTTTTTCAAATTTGGTATGGATATCCTCAAAGTCACTGCGGTGACTCCGTCTATATTTCGCATTTGCAGGGTCAGGAGTTACAGATATATTAATAAATGTGCAGCACCTGACATTCCCTATATAATGAATTTACTTTTTTCACAGTGAAAAAATTATGTATAATATCTATGTTTTAAGAACAATGTTTTTAATGTTGAGCAGAATGTTTTTAATGTTAAGAACAATGTTTTTAATGTTGAACTGTACATTGAGCACTTTCCGGAAGACAACATGTTAAACTATTTATCAACTTTTCTTCCGCGCAACTTTATATTGACAATTATTAATATTGATAGCACCCGCAATAATTAATATAGTCCACATATTAAAATATTTTAATAACTAATTCATCAATTTCGCGTCATTTTCGTTAACTTAGTGTAATTTTTGCAATTTTGACGATATTTTCGTACATCTGGAGCGAAGTATCGCTAAGTTGGCGATGGTAACTGGACTTATTTTCGAAGGTGACGTAGTGAAAATGCGAAAAACCCAAAATATCTTGAGAACGGCTAGTCGTTAAAAATTACGTATAAAATAAACATTTAATTGATATATGTGAGCTTACGTAGTATTTTATTTTTAGATGTAACGATTTTTGATGGGCATTTCGCAAAAAAAAGGCAGGTCCTTTTTTCCCGAATCATACCAAAATCTAATCAGCACCAGGTTAAGTTACAAGTGATTTATTTACCAAATTTTGCGGAATTTGGTTAATTAGTTTTTCAGTTAGAGTGGATGCAGGCAATTTTTGCGGACCATTTCGCAAAAAAAAAGGCACGTTCTTTTATCCCGAATCGTACCAAAATCTAATCAGCACCAGGGCCACCCACAAGAGACTTACCTACCAAATGGTATGGAATTGGGTTAATTAGTTTTTCAGTTAGAGTGGATACAAAATCTGCAGAGACAGACGGACAGACACACACACAGACGTCATGCTAAAAATAGTTTTTTCGTGTTCTAGAAGTCCTAAATGGTGTAGATCCGTCGAAAACTTGAGTTTCGATTTTCGGCACGATTCCAATATTTTACCTATACATTACCATGTATTGCAGGGAAAGTAACACAAATAAGTGGTATTTTTGATAATCAGTAAGGGTAATGGAATTTCCGGTAATATGGAGAGAAACGTTCTTTGAATTCCGAATGTGTGTATAAATGATTGTTTCGACAGGGTAAAAATGTTACGGAAATAGTTTTTGCTACCATTTCAATGTTTTCATGATGGCGTATGTTTACTAAACTTCATATTTTTTTACTTTTCTTGCAATACACGGTAATGTATAGGGAACGTTTGGAATCGTGTAGAAAACCGCAACTCGAGTTTTCGACGAAGCTACACGTTTTCGGACCTCTAGAACACGAAACACCTATTTTTAGCGTGATGTCTGTATGTGGGTCTGTTTGTGCAATGTATGTATCCACTCTAACTCAAAAACTAATTGACCAAATTTTATAAAATTTTATAGGTATGTCACTTGTAGGTTTGATTAGGTTTTGGTACGGTTCGGGATGAAAGACCCTGCCCTTTTTTGCGAAATGGCCCACAAAATCGGCAAAATCTAAAATAAAAGACTACGCTCAAATGTATCAATTAAATGCTTGTTTTATACTTAATTTTAGACGATGAAAAGAATAAACCCATCCCCATAACAGTAGCCGTGCTCGAGATATTTTAGTTGTATCGTATTTTTACTACGCCGCCTTTGAAAATACGTCCAGTTACCAAATGCAAACGAAAATTGAATTAAAAGTGCAAATTTGGTATAATTTCAAGTACTTATGCGTGTTATTTTGTGCAATTAAACTCAATTTAATGAATTATTAAATAAATAAAGAGGAAATTAATTTGAGTCTGTAGGGAAAGCTATGTGCTGCCCACATCGGATTATTTACATTGGTTTATTGAACTTTTTACCTATTGAGCTTTTCAATAGGATCTTTCAAGGCAGAAACGTTTATTTTATTGTGGTGGGGGAATACCACTTTGAAATCAAACTTATTGAGAATTTCAGTAATTTTATAACTAATTTTAGAATAAAGTGGAAGGCAAACACTATCATTAAATGCTTTAACTGGATTTCCCTTGATTTGTGGTGGCTTAGAAAATTTGAAAAAAGCACGATTGACAATTTTTGTGAGAATCCATGATATATGGCGAGAGCTTTTAAAGAATCCAGCTCAGAATTTAATAAGTCAGCAGTAGATCATGATTAAATGACACGGTAGTATTAATTACAGCAAGAGATTCGAGTTCAGGGAAGATTAAAACGTGGTCTATCGTTGAAAACTTGAATTTGAAATGTCGACCTCATCACATTATTTTTCTTATATATTATACAGTATGTAGGGAAAGTAATAAGCAGTATTATATTTTTGATATTGTTATACAAGTCACAGCCATGGAATATAAGATTACGATAATATTTTTGGAAAAATGTTCTTTAAATTCATATATTTCGGAATGTTGTAAAGTACCTTGCTATCCCGACCGGAAATCGAACCACGGATCTTTGTTCTGGTCAGTCGACGCTCTACCGTCAAGCTACTGTTGAAGACTCAGACCGTCCGACTCATCCGAAGGCATAGAGCATCCATTTGGACGGCCGGGGTTAAGCTACTGTGTCGGAATTGTAAGCTCTTATCATTGAGGTGGACTCTGCAATGTGACAGTTGCAACGGGGTAAAAAATGATATGGGAATAACTTTTGCTACCATTTCAGCGTTTCCTTATTTGCGTATGTTTACTAAACTTCATATTTTTGTACACTGGTTTACAAATGGGACCCAGAATGTTACATTCCTCAGATTTGCCTGAGTAGATAATTTTTTATAGCGAGAATAGGTATGCATATACTTTTATTTTATAGGGGAATTAAACAAAATATTTTAATGGATATTTTTTGAAAAGCAACATGACTGCGTTTAGAATTTGAAAATATTTTAAATCATGAGCAATACCGGTTATATCTGTTAGTAATTAATAATAATAAGTATCAATGGATTTCAAAACAGCATAATATTTCTAATTGAATGGATCTAAAATATGTAATGTCTAATATTAGAGCCTATTTATCATATGCCGCAAATTATTCTTGACTATGCTGCGAAAAAAATTGGGGAACGTTAAAGTTTTGAGAATTTTAATCAAAATAGGTAATGCATTTAAGCGCGTGAATTGTTCAGTGCCGAAAAAACGAAATATATCTTGACACACACATATATTACTTCTTTTGAGTCATATTTTGCTATAATGAGCTCTTCAGTAATTTCAGAGGAGCAGATCATATGTTCCGCAATGTGAGGAAGGTTTTTACGAAGGTCATAAGAAATTTATGTTTAAAAGTAAAGAAATGACCGTATAAGTACTGATATTATGACTGTTTCAAGAAACCAGCTATGCGTAGATAAATAAAAGAAAATGACTGCAGAGGCAAAAGTAATTCTTAGGGATAATACCCAACGAATGAGAAAATTACAAGAACAATTGAATTGGGTAGCTAGAAGGAAGCCAGAGAAAAATTATGGGCGTCGGTACTTTTTTCATTTTTTTTGAGGGCCCATTTTAATGAGATCCGAAAAGTTGATAATTTTCTTAAATGTTGTTAGTGATTTCAAATGCGAAAAGTTTATAATATCCATAATTACTTCAATGGAAAAACCAGCTTAGTGTGTCAACCTCAAAACTCAACTTATGACCCCTCCATGTTGGATCATAGGTTTGGAATTTTCTTCCAAAATCCAAGTCTGTTTATTCTAACTGACTTTATTCAGAATGGTATTTCCGCATTACATTGAATGGGTCCAAACATATTATCCTTTAAGAATTATAAGTTGCAAATATGAATTAGCGGCAGGAATAAAACAAGTCTTCGGATATATTACATATGCAGCATCGATGTAGGTTGCGCAGTTTTACAATGTTTAGAATTTCATATTTTGACATTTGAAAATTAAAACTAGAAATTTATTATGCTCAAATATTTAAAGGTTTAAGATATGCAAAATTAACAAAATACGGTTGGAAAACTCAAATTGTGTTTGTTCTCTTTTTGAGGAAAGTAAAATTGCCAATATCAGGAGAACGGTTCCTGACAGATAAAACTTAAACAATGGGGGCCAAATAATTTCTCGTTGAAAGTACATATAAGAAATACAATCAGTAACTAATAAAGAGTAAATATATTGTTATTAATATTGTTATTATTATTTGTCTTTTTGTACTTTCGAAGTGTGCAATGTTTCGAAAACGGCGAATATAAGAGTTCCATAAAAGATGTCATTCGTTTTTAAATAATATTTTGAGAAGTAAACACGTGAACCAGGGTTGCTCATAAAGGGTTCCACAGTTCAAAATATTTGATCTATGTACTGAGTGCAAGATTATGAAACTTGCATTTTTCTTTGAGTTAAGTTATTATTTAGTTATTTACGCAACAACTCGAAATTTCTTTAATTCTAACTCTCACATTTTTTTCTACACACACTTCTTTTTCTAATAAAATTGCTGCAACCGGGCAAATTTTGCTGCATATTAGGTAACTCAATGCATTTTGCAAAAAAATTTAGATGCTTTTGTTTAATATTTTCTACTAAACAAACAAGATGAAAAAATGGGCGGTTTTACTTTCTCCAATGAATGCAAAAATAAAAGTATTGCTAATTTTACTTTCCCTGCAATACATGGTAATGTATAGGGAAAGTATTGGAATCATGCCGAAAATCGCAACTCGAGTTTTCAACGGATCTATACGTTTCGAGACCTCTAGAATGCGAAAAAACTATTTTTAGCGTGACGTCTGTGTGTGTGTCTGTGTGTCTGTCTGTCTGTGTGTCTGTGTGTCTGTCTGTCTGTGCAGATTTTGTATCCACTCTAACTAAAAAACTAATCGACCGAATTTCACAAAATTTGGTAGGTAAGTCACTTGTGAGCGAGTCTGGTGCTGATTAGTTTTGGGTACGATTCGGGATAAAAGAACCCGCCTTTTTTGCGAAATGGCCCGCAAAAGCTTGTATCCACTCTAACTGAAAAACTAATGGACCGAATTTCACAAAATTCGGTAGATGAGTCACTTGTGGGTTACCCTGGTGCTGATTAGATTTTGGTATGATTCGGAAAAAAATGACCTGCCTTTTTTTGCAAAATGGCCCGCAAAAATCGTCCAAATCTAAATTAAAGAACTGGATATACTCAAATATATCCATTAAATGCTGATTTAATACATAATTTTTAAAGACGAAAAGAATAAGACCAACCCCATTACACTAGGACTAGCCGTTCTCGAGATATTTTAGTTTTTCGTACTTTCCCTACGCCACCTTTGAAAATAAGCCCGGTTACCGAATGAGAACGAAAATTGAATTAAAAGTGAAATAAATTTAATTAAAATAAAGAGAACGTTAATATAAGTCTGCAGGGAAAGTCATGTGCTGCTCACATCAGATTTTTTTCTAAGTCTTAATGCTTCTTATTTCTAATGCACTCCACGAACAATTTGATTTTTTAAAATTTTATTCCCCCCCCCCCTACACCACACGCCTTATTTCCCCCCTCTTTTTGTAATCAACGTCAAGCTTTCGTGTTATTTCCCCGCATTTTGTTTGATTTGATATATACCTGAAAATTATTTTAAATGCCTTTTTGCATTACTTTTCCACGATTAAGGAAAATAAAAAGTTAAACTTTATGTTTGCACCACTCCCTCTTCTCCTCAATGATTGCAAAAATGAAAAACCTTGAATATTTGTTTTAATAGCGATACGCCCGATTTTGTTATACTCTACTCGAATATTTTTATAATTTTTTTTAGTCCCCCCCCCCCTACATTTTATGGCGTTCTTCTCTTCTCCTATCAACCTGAAGCGCTTTTCTTTCTCACATTAAGACTGATATGATATATCTCGTAATTTTTTTTTTTTTTTTGTTCATTAATTGTCACATCAAGATAAAACAAAAATTATGTCTATTTTAACAGCCCACCCTCTGAGTAACTGCAAAATTGAAAAGGTAGCTATATTTGGCTTAATATCCATGCACCCGATTTTTTGATACTCTATTTGAATATTTTTATTGTTTTTATTTAATTTTCGCTTCCTCCAAATGTTAGAACTCCTGTCTTTTTCGTGCTATCAACCTGAAACGTTCGCGTTATTTCTTCTGTAGTTGAGTTGAGATAAGTAACTCTTGATAATTTTCTAGATTTTTTCGTTCATTATTTTTCTCAAACTAAGAAAAAATCTAAAAATTTGGTTTTTAAACAGTCCTTTATCTTCCAGTAACTGCAAAAGTGAAAATTTTTTGTATTTTTCTTTTTGTCTCGATGTCGTCGTCATTTTTTGACACCACACTTGAATATTTTTATTGTATTTCAATTTTTACAACCCTAACGTTTCAGTACCCCATATTTTTCTAACCAACTTAAAGTAGCAGAGTTATTGTTCCTCTATTTGGGTTGAAATTATGTATTTGTGATATTTTTTTCATAATTGATTGATCATTCGTTTTCCACAACTAAGAAAAAACGGACATCTACTGTTTTGTTTTTATTGCCCTCTCTCTGAAGCGTATTGACCATTGAAATTGAGACGAGAACTATAAATATTTCAGCACAAGTCAATAGAAAAACGACCCTCGTCACAAGACTACAGACAAGGGAACAGGCAGTCAAATTGATATGAGATTTAAATTAAAACTAAAAGAGAAGCAATAATAAGGATTATAGAATAATTCATTTATAGCTTTAAAATCCAGTGTCTAAATACAGAATTGTGCTTTTAAATCCTCATACTTGTGACAATTTCAGTAAAATTGTAGCAACGTGTTATATATTCTCTATTAATTAAGTTTAGCTGTAGATTAGAATACGATTCTTCAAAATTATTTCTCTTAAATTTGTCTTAAGATGTTCGACTAAACAATAATAATGAACAGGCCCGATTCAACTATACAGAATTTAGAAGGTTGCTTGCTCAGGACGCTGTATAGAAACTTCATATCTTATAATAAATAAATAAATAAATATGCTATAGTTCAGGTTGAAAATTTCTGATAATACTAAGGACCTTTGACAAACGCATCAACTGTTTAAAACACGGAGAAGCCAGAAAAATAATTTTTCCTTTGACAGAATGAAAATTAATATTATTTTGAATGGTGGCATTAGAGTAATAAGCATATCACTAAATAAACACATTATCCCATCGATGTTTTAGATATATGCATAAAAAAACTATGACTATCACATATCATATCTCATAATGAACAAATCAATCATAATCAAGTATTATAATGTTACGCTCGCATGCATACCTGTATGGCGATCGATTTTTATCTCATTTCACGCAGATTTCATTATTGTCGTTTTAAACATTGGCTCGTATTATGAGTGTGCAATTTTATAGGGTCCCGCACCAATGATTGATCGCATGGTGGTAGCATGACATATTTGTATACAGTCTATATTACGCTAACAGTTCCGGCTCTTAAAATGTGTAAGGTCAAACATTCAACAGTCCTATTTCCGCACAGTTAGTAAGTGATCGATATAATTTTTTTCTTTGACTGGGGAAATAAAACTGATATAACTCATTTATATTAAAAAAATGTTTGTATCGTAAATAATTGCACAAGTTTGGTTCTCATTAATCTCTGATTTGAATTTTGAAGCTATCGATCTAAATTTTACCATGGCTGTTAAAAACATAACTGTTAAAATCAGTTGCCATAAAGGAGATTCCTGTCATAAATGTACGAATTTTTTAGACTGATCCTCTTCAATAACACTACTGAATATAGAGGCAAGAAAGTGCTCAACTGACCATCTGTCACAAACTGGTCGGTCATCTATCACTGTGATCCACACGTGGGGATAGGAGATCAGTTGAGCACTTTCTTACTTTAATGCGGTTCATACGTGGTTATGGTTGATCAGTTGAGCACTTTTTACTTTTATGTGATCCATAGGTGACGATGGGTTATCAGTTAAGCATTATCTGGAATTTACGTAATGCCCTGTTATACTGCAGAAGTAACTTCACTGTAATCCTGAGCACTTATAATTTTATTAACGGTGGAGAGAGGGGACTCACTTTCATATCCAGACTATTTGAACTATTTGAAGGTGTAATGTAACCGTTTAGACAGCTGGGCAGTGCCACCCAATTTCGATCGCAAGCCAATGGGGGTGGCAACCACAGAGATCATACCATCTTTCCACTAACCCATCACTTCTCGGATGGACTTTTGGACCACAAGTTTAACGTGTCCATACTCCTCGTAGACACGGAGATAGATTTTAGTGGCAGGGATCGAACTCGGGTCAACTACGTGCAATCACAACGCCCTAATCATTGGGCTATCTCGACCAAGGCGACAGGGCCGCCTATAGAAATGTGGGCCCCCTCTAAATGTTTATCACGGGACCCCTTCCATATTTGAATTTCTTATATTTTGTGAATTTTTCATGCCTTTTCCAGCTCCCAAAATGAAAACATTGGCGGTCCGGGCTCCCTTTGGAGCCCGGGTTTTTGTACTCTAGTGGTGTCCGTCACCCTTTATGGGCAGACTTGTGGAGGAGGGAACAAATGTAATACACTGCCTCGGAACACGATTCGAAGTAAATTCTTCAATCAGAAAAGTTCTAAAATCCTTGCTTTAAAAATATTTTCGATCACTGATTGCTTGCTTTGTGCTGATGAGCGGCAATGATCACGAAATATGATCTACGGATAGTGATGGATGATCAGTTGAGCACTTTCTAGTTTCATGCAACTAGGGCAAAAGTTGCTTGACTGTTCCATTAAATACATATGGACTAGTAGCGTTTTCAGAAATACTTTTAGGGTGGGGGTTACAAAAAATGATAGTTTTTAATTCTTCAAATATCATTTAACCGAACTCTACCGATGTTTACTTATGATGAACTTTTAAACCTTTAAATGTTAATATAAAATTTAAATATTTTTAAAAATTATATATAAAATTCTTAAACTTGAAGTTAAGAAGTCCAAGACATGTTTGTGGATACTTACACGTTTTACAAAAAGCTGATTATTTGCTTCCATGTGTTGTTGTTGTTGAGACCCAGGCCGTCCGACCTACCAGAAAGGTGTAAGGTAACTGTTTGGACGGCCGGGAAGTGCCACCCAATTTAGACCGGAACCCAGTGGGGGAGGCATCCACAGGGACCGCAACCTCCTTCCCCTACCACCAACCTCTCGGAAGGACTTACGGACCCACATGTTTAACGTGATCGTACTCCGCATGAACACGGCGGCAGTTGTGGCAGCGTGCAAATCCAGCGCGCAAACCACCGAGCTACCGCATCCGAAATGTGCCAACAGTACGCGGTGTTCCCAGGTGGTCACCCATTCAAGTACTAACCGCGGCCGATGCTGCCTGACTTTGGTGATCTAACGAGAACCGGTGTTTTCAGCACGGTACGGGCGTTGGCTTTGCTTCCATGTGTGGAAACCCCAGGCCGTCCGACTCGTCCAGAGGACTTGAGTAACAAAGTGGACGACCGGCTGCTTCCATGTGTGAAAAAGTTAGATTTATGATCTTTATTAGACAAGCATACTTTATAATTCATTAAACATGACACATTCTGCTATAAAACTTCATAGCAACTTTCAGACTCATTTTATGTCTTTGTAGATTAGTATACCTCGATCATTTTACAGTAATTAAAAATACTTCCGCAACCATGCTTAAAATTATCACCAAATGAATATTTCTATTTTTCTTTTTGTTTCTTTAGTAATAGAATTATGATTGAAGTGCAGTTTCTAAAAGCGTGATTAAAATGCATATTTAAGCATTAAAATATGTTTTAGCAAATACGTTTTTAACGACCAAAGACGTTATTCATTATTCAGAGGATCTACTATTTGTAGATAGAAATACAGAACTAGGATATATATTTGGGACTGGAAATTAAAAATTATGTCCATTAGGGGGGGTGTCTGCTATTCGGAAGTGTCCGTTAAGGAGGTTTTACACAAAACGGTTTTAATGAACATTTCACACTAGTGTCTACTATGTATAATTTTAATATTGTAACAGAATGGGTCTGTGGGGAGAGTTATTATTCTTAAAATCCCCCCTCCCTTTGACGACGCCACGGGTATGGACCAAATACAGGACAAAATAGACATAAATATAAAATATACATTGAAAAATACTAATAGTAGAATATTTTTACTAGAATTTCTAAGCAGAATTTATTTTATACTTACATCAAACAGAATCATTATTAAATATATCAGCATGAAATAAGGATACCTTTGATTGTAGGATAGTCTATTTTCATGAGTTGTATTCCAATTGGCTTTGAAGAATTTTAGTTTTTATAATGAAGCCACTTTATCACATACTTTTTGAAAAGAGCATGTAGGCAAGTTCAATTGCAACGGTAGTCAAAATGTTTCACAAAACTGTGCAAAGACAGGCTCGCCACTGGGCACGACACTAGTTTTACGAAATTATTGGCTTACTGTAAGAGCGTTTTAACCAAAGATAGAATAGCACGCGCTTACGTGTATAACATATATCTTTGTCTTTTTTTTCTTTGTTCAATTTGTCGGTTACACCGTGTTCCATTTTGGCTAAAATAAACACAAGGCAAGAGAAATATCCACAAAAATATCAAAAGTGAGTCAACAGAGATAACCTTGGGGAGAACAATTCAAAGATAGATCGACAAAAATTTCAGCAATAAAATTGGGAGGCTAGTAAAACAAGGTCGAGAATTGCTAGCCGCATGCTGTGAATTTTCTTTGGTGACTAATAGTTTATAGACGTTTTTCAGTTTATTACATGTCTGAAAAGGTACAGGAAATCCTGGACAACTTAGATAAGCTGATACGTAAGTATTTATCGAAATGTAAGTATTATTCACATTGTAGAGTCGCATGACGTATGTTTAAAGAAAAGTGCTATCTGAAAAGTACAGAAATATGTTCCTCGACTCTTATTGGCTACCTATTAGCAGATGGAATCTGTCTTGATCGTGATTTATATGCAAATTCTAATAGCATTCATATTGCTTTTCATAATAATAAAAAATAATCAATTGCCTTATGAGAAAAAAAATATATACGAATCCCTGTTCTCGTTATACAAAATTTTCTGCATAGGCAAATCCGAAGGATAAAATATTCTGATCCGGCTTGTAAAGAAATTGACAAAAAGCATGAAGTTTGGTCAAAATACGCTAAAATGAAGACACTGCACAGTTTGTGAAAGATCTACCAGTACCATTTTATCCCGTTACAACAATAGTAAAACACAAATTTGAAAAATCTTTGACAAAATAAAGACAGATGACTTAAGATTATGAATAATTCCAGTAATATTATATAGCAAGGCCGCAATTGATATAACAAAATAAAAATATACCATTAATTTATAAAATTAATTTTTATACCTATTTCTTTATGAAGATAAATTGAATGAAACCCGTTTTCCGTATAAACATATTTGATTTAATTCCTTTGCTAAGTAACATGACACCATTTTCTTCAAATAAAGTTTCTTCAAATAATCACCTGCATAATACTATTTCTATGGATTTTTATTAATATCTCGACAACTCCTCGTCCTATAGATACTCAAAACATGGACAGGATTACCCGCAGTAAAGTTGAGAAAAAATATATTAAATTTAAAAATGAAAAAATTGCCATAAATTTACAAATAGAAGATAGATGATAAATATTTGTCAATGGTATTCAAAAATGGATCTAAAAAGAATTTTTTATTATTGTTTCAAATTTAAGCTAGTGATTTCTGTTACTTTCATAGCAGAACTTTTTTAGTAGATATAGGGAATAATGCGTGTTTATGTTATTTTAATGTTGACATGCTAAAACGATTTATTTTTTATACCCTTGCATTAAGTAGTCTGAATATTATTTATTTCGATAAATGAAACAAAAACCCCAGATACCGTTTGCATAAGAAGCTTGAATAGGATTTGTTGTAGCAAATCAGGAGCCAATTTACTACAAAGCTCACCAGGTTACAGCCAAGAACTAGAAAATTTAAAAGGGCGGTATATTTTTATATTTTCTTTTCTTTTTAACTTGTTCAAAAATAATTCTTAATTATATCTCATAGTCTTTTAAATAAAATTTTTAGTTTTACAACTGGGATATTTAGCATGTCCAAAATGCACCTACTATTTATTTGCAGAGTATTCCGCTGTATTCATCTGCTTTATTCATTATGAAATGCGTTATTTACGGTAAATCGAAATTAATTTTCATTCCATTTTTAACTAGAAATGGAACAAAGAAAAACTATTTCAATAACTGAAAATGCTTTACATAATAATTTTAAAGATTATTTGTGTGAAACTCTCATGCAAAAGTAGAAAATTATACATGACCTTGGAAGATAATATAGATTTTCATAATTTAGAATCATCTGGTTCAATTGACAACGTATAACTGAATAGTACGCTAGTTATGATAGGCACACTATGCATTTTTACCTCGTAAGACTTGTTTCTAAGTTTAGAACTGAACTAAGCATTCTCGATTTAAATATGTTTCGGACCTCGGAAGGCAGTATGTGTACTTCCGAGACGAAAGTCCAGATTACAAACATTTCATGTTTTGAATATTAAATAAGTAATTTATCGTCCTTGTTTTACCTACGCTCATTTCTGTCGACAAGCTGTTTACCACTTCTTAATGAAAACAGTTTCCCTGCCATTGACGCCCACTAAGATTTGTTATCAGCAACGCCTTTCTTGTTAATGCTTACAACTTCTTAAAAAAACTAGTCAATCTTCCTGACAGACTCAAAGTACCGTTAATCAGATCGGCAGAATGGACCATGTTAAAGTACGCTTTTAGACGCTTTTGCAACATTCACATTTTTTCAGCTGAAAAGAGGACACTTCAGAAGGTTAAAAATATCCAAGATGTATAGCTTTACCTATTTGTAGGAAGTGAATAATTGGGGAGATGGGGGATCAAAATTTAAATCGATTCAAAACTGTATATGTAGCACATATTCTTCCAAATATATTATAATCAGATGCTGATTGTGCTGATTCACTAAATCGGCAGAGTTGACAAACACAAAATATAATGCTTTTGGATGCTTCTGCAACATTCATATTTCTTCAGCTGGAAAGAGGACATTTCAGAAAGTTGACGTTAAAGAAAGTTAAGATTATATATATATATATATATAAGATTTAAAATGAAAAAAGAAAATATATAGATGGATTGATTGTGTTTACAGGGTTGCAGAAAGGTCAAGGGGGATTGCGACCCCTATTTCCTGGTTAGAAGCTAGCTTTGACTTCATGAAAACGCTCCCAGAGACTCTGCACGCCCGAAACAACAATCGATCATGCTCGTGGGGAAAAAATGGCCGAATCCCAGACAACATAAAAATGATCAAAATAACAAAAATTGGAAATTTTACTAACCAGCAAAACGAGAATCATGGAAGAGTTGCATAAAGCGTATAAACTTCGAATAGGAAAGCATACATAAAAAAGTCGCGTCTAACTTATAGAGCCATCTGGATGTGCATCAATCAGATAATCTTAGGTAAGAGTTGAGTTGTATTGTATGATGTCGGATAAATTAACATAATTTTTATCACTATAATTTCTGCAAAAAACATCATAATAGTGCTGTACAAAGCGGAAGGGATATGATTGTTCCCGAGTTACTATGAATTATATATATATATATATATATATATATATATATATAATTCATTGAATTCATAGACCCTCTGATCCCATGTATCACTATCTACACTTTAATAATCTAAAGTTCATTTGTAAAATTTACTATTATCCTGAGTATTTTGTAAATAATATTATTAACAATTTCAAATATTTTTCATAGTAATATTGCAATTTAATACGTTATCCTTAGTTGGCGATATACTCCTTTTATGGATATCATTCTCTTTCTTTTCTCCATGTATCTGCTCATATTCTGAATCCTATACTGAATCTTATATTCAAATGTTTATAGTTTACATTTATTCAGTTCACTTTCTGTCCATTCCGGTGAGCGTGTGTATTGCCGTTCGGAATGATACTCGTTATTTCCGCCTCTCAGCCCTTGGCTTTTGGCATTTCAAGTGGAGTTGGATAAGGTTAAGTATCCATTTCTGATTTTTATTTAATTTTTATTATTCATGCATATTCTTTCAGCCTGTTGACAGTGCCAATGGGGTGTATAGTGATATACTTATCGCCATTGTTAGAAACATGTTTTTATTTGGTTTTAATTTGGAATGCATGTCTGTCCTGATGGCAAGTACATTTTTAAATTGACTTCCATTGTTTCAAGCTATGTGCTTTCTTAATATTTTAATTTATTTTCTTATCACCTTCTTTTGGTTTCAACTGTATGTTACTCTGTGTTTTAATAAATGTTATCATGTGCTCATTGTTATTACTTTTTCATTTTGATTTCAATTATACTTATATTTGATCAGTTTAGATGATGCAGGCCTAGCTGTTTCCGCTTTGTAAGTATTTTTCACACGTTTAAAATTCCCTTTGCTCACCTTTATTGGTCAATTTTCTTACTTACATATCTTGCCTCGTTTACTTTTTAATACTACTATATTCTTTTATGTAGAAATATATTTTGATAATTTTTTGAATCTGTCTTTGATATGTGCTTTTTGAATTAATGTCTTTAATGCTAGAGTATCTTTATTTTGTTAACTAATATACACTCTTCTGCTAAAAAAAACGAAGCACCCCTAAAAAATAATCCGATCATCTCGAAATTTCGTATGAAAATTCCTTTATACTAAGTATGCAAATGATTAAATTTGCCAATGAGTGTTAACTTCGGTCATTGCGCGCTTTTCTACTGCGCAACTAGCATCCTATAAAACAGGTTAAAAATGTGGACGGTTTATCTTTGTCGTTATCGGCATTTTAGTTCCGTGGAGACATAACCAATAATGCGGTTACGACGTTGCTGAAGACCTTATAAGCAATTACATGAGTTCGAACGTGGTCGTATAGTCGGGGTGCCTGAAGCTAGCTGGTCATACAGAGAAATAGGCCGCCACCTGAACCGAACGGCCACTGCTGTGCAAAGGTGCTGGCAGCAATGTTTGCTGCATCGGCGGAATGAAGGTCCTGAAAATCCAAGATGCACGAATGCGAGGTAATATCGGATGATTGTGCGACAAGCCCAACAGCATCATTGTCCGCCATCCAATGTGCTATAGCCTCTTCCATACCATCCGTGGTACCTTCCACCATTTCACGGCGCTTGGCTGAGGTGGGATTACGCTCACGGCGGCCTTTAAGACGTCTACCTATAACCCCGCAACATCGACAGAGTCGTTTGGAGTGGTGTTATAGCCGAGCATCATGGCTGCCAGCAGACTGATATCGCATAGTGTTCAGCCATGGATCACGCTTCAGTCTTTCACCAGATGACCATCGAGTACGTGTGTGGAGGCGCCAGGACCAGCGGTCCCAATCAGTCTTTGTTTTACACAGGCACACAGCTAGGGCGCGGTAGCCCATTGGTTAGCGCGCTGGAGTTGCACTCGGTAGGCCCGGGTTCTATTCCAGCCACTGCCAAAACTGCCGCCGTGTTCATGCGGAGTACGATCACGTTAAACATGTGGGTCCGAAAGTCCTTCCGAGAGGTTGGTCGTAGGGGAAGGAGGGTACGGTCCCTGTGGATGCCTCCCCCACTGGGTTCCGGTCTAAATTGGGTGGCACTTCCCGACCGTCCAAACAGTTACCTTACACCTTTCTGGTAGGTCGGACGGTCTGGGTTTCAACATCAACAACAACAGGCACACAGCCATTATCCCTGGCGTGATGATGTGGGGTGCTATCTCTTACAATAGCAGGTCGCCCCTAGTCATCCTGCGTACAGCTTTAACAGCTCAATGATATGTTGATGAAATCCTGCGGCTTTGCGTTACCCTTCATGGCACGTCATTCTGGGCCATTTTATAACAAGATAATGCAACGCCACATACGGTTCCCATATCTGTGGACTGTCTCCGTGCTGTTGATGCTGTTCCTTGGCCAGCAAGGTCACCAGACTTTTCGCTAATCGATCATGTATGGGACATGCTAGGCCGCCAGATTCGGGCACCCCGAAATGTAGAAGATCTGGAGCAACAATTGAGGAATGCCTGGCAGAATGTATCGCAGGATGACAATAGGAAACTTTATCACTCCTTACCAAGACGTATACAAGCATGCATTGCCGCCAAGGAGGATTTCACCACTTACTAATTTGAAAATTCAAGGTGCAATTGCTAACCATTGATGGGTACTGCGGCTTTGATTTTGTAATCATTTCATTACCTGTGTATAGCTGTGTATAGCTGTACGCATATTTAATTTTGATAAAACACAGTCACTTTCTTCATGGTGCTTCGTTTTGTTTTTTAGCAAAAGAGTGTACTACGTACTTTGTCTCTTCATATAGATAAGCTACTAGCTAATATTTTTCATGTTTATATATTGTACTCGTATATATATAATACATATATATTAGAAAATGCTAAATTAGGTCATTCACACAAACTAAATATCTTTCTTCGTATTAAGAATGTAACCTGACCTTCAGATCAGTGGATAATGCTTTTTGATCACGAGAATGTCAAGCACTACAAGTACTGCTAATAAATACATTTGTGGAAGATCCATTCCACTTTGACTTGTCACGAAACTTTTCGGTCTGTCGATATATTTACTATTTCAAGATTTTTACATTATACATTTTTCTTCGCTAAAAGCGTCTTCAGAAGTTTTCTGTAGTTAACCAGTAGATCAGATATAATAAAATATACTCTTCGTGCTGTATAGAAGAAATATTAATCTATTAAAATACCTCACTAAAGAGAATTCTTATTCCGAACGCTATGTCATAAACATTATTAATAGTTTAAATTTAAATATTTAGATAATCAGGGGGTTCTTTAAAAGTATTTAACAGTAATTTATCGTTATTGGCGTTATACTACATTCCGTTATTTATCATATACACTTCTTTTTTTCTTTAAGTCACTATTCATTAAATACAGTCACGAGAAACTAGCATTTATTATTATTATTATTATTATCATCTGCTAATTATCCTTCTTATAATTACTATATTTTAGTTCAACCGCCTAAGAAACCAATGTTTAGGAATATTAATTTTAACCTTATTTATTATTACATATTATATACAGAGGGAAAGTATTGTGATAGAGTCAAATATCATATTTTTGGATTTTGGTAAATCGATACGTTTTTAGTATCCATTATGAAGAAAAACCCCTTTTTAATGATGCCTGTATGTCTGTATGTGAACACAATATATCTCGTACTAATTGTAAAGTAGAATGCATTTGCTTATGATCTTTTCAATAGGTGAACGCCAGAGGCCTGTGGATTTTCGAGGTGAAAGGAATAAGTAAAAGTTGTCAGTTTTTCGATAATCAAATAAACGTTATAAAAACATAATTATGTATCAAAATGTTCTGAAAATATATATGTAATATGTGATTTTTTATTTAAAAGCGACAACCACTATTTGTATGACACTAGCAACGCGTCGTTCTTGAGATATTTCATGGTTATTACTTTCTTTTCATCTAAATTGAAAATATTCATAAAAAGTACAATAAGCCTACTTATTAAAAGGGTGAAACATTTTTAAATACTTTTATCACAAAATGAATGGGCACCATTATTTAAAACTGAGCAGCAACCATTTTTGAGATATTTCAATTTTTTTTTTTAAATCTAAAATGGAAATATTTATAAGAAAAAAATCAAATGAGTGAAATATTGTAAATGTTTTTATCCGGAAACAAATGGACACTACTATTTTGAAGCTATCAAAAGCCGTTCTAGCAATATTAGAATTTTTTTTTTCCAAATGGAGCGCTATATTTCTTGAGCATATTGAGTAAATCGAATAAAATTTGAAACGAGTTTTAAAAATCAATGAAGATCACAATAATTATCAGGGAGATCGAATCAGATGAACATTTTCAATTTGGCAAAAATGTTTTTTTTTTCTTCCCGAAAATCGAACGTGATAAAAATATAATTATATTAAAATTTGTTTCGAATAAAAAAAAAGCCATTGAGTATGTAATATTTTATTTAGAAGCGAATAACACAACTTAGAGAATGATCCCCTGCGCCGTTCCTCAGATATTGCACGCTGATATAAAAAGAAAAAAAATCTTAAGAGAAAAGAAAATATTTTCACTATTACCAAATGACTAATCGCTTTGTAAGCACTTTTAATAAAATATAAATGTGCACTATTGTTTTTTTTTTCCACAAGGAACGACATAGCTCTTAAATTAATCAATCGAACTAAATGAAATTTTGCTATGCTTATTTTAATCTTTTTTTGGTTCTATTGGTGGCTATCTCTGCACTATCGCTACGTGTCCCCTGGATACGTGTTCCCTGTCTTTCTTGGGTCACCTGTCTGAGACGAACTTACCTGTTTTTGGCGAATTCCAATGCAACAACGATCTTAATTATGTAAGGTTTTGATTTTAATTGGGTCTGTCGGGGGAGAGGATAATTTCTGTTTTTTTTTTTTTTTTTTTTTTTTTTTTTTTTTTTTTTTTTTTTTTTTTTTCTGGAGTGGGGAGCTGAGAGGTTCCCTCTACATTTTCACAATGAGCACTGTAGCAAGATCTAGTAATAAGGAATCTCTAATTTGTATTATTGATTTCCCACAATTAAAATGTTTTATTACTGTGTAGTGAAAGTAGTGCATTGGACACATTTGATTTTCTACACCTAAAAACTTATGGGAATGCATTTGCTGAAGAATTTAAAGTACTCCAGGAATGCAAGTAAAAGTATCAAGTTTTCTTTTGTTTGACCAAGCGTTTTGTACCTTGATTGGTTTTGGTCACGCAGATACACATGAGTTCCAACAGTGAGAGAATGCTACAACAGAATGCTATAGTTTAACACAAGGGTTCATTGTCATTTTTAGCTGAAAGCACATGTGTAAGATTTAGTCGAACACGTATAAGACATTGGTTAAAATAGACCATAATAACAAGAAAGATCAATCATTCATAAAGCATTAATTATGAAACACTTTCCAACTGAAATGCAATTTTCTTTAAACATCTCTAAAATGTGATGCATTCAGCGTTGATATATTTTAAATTATCACAGTACTACAATAATTTATTATATTTGAAAACTTAAAACTTTATCGAAAAAAAATGAACTTTATTCAAATAACGTCATCGAAATATAAATTGTCTGGCTCTCTATGTAAAAGCAATGAATATTTAATTGATATCACTTTTATTCCAGACTTCAGAGCTAAATAATTTTGTTTGAAAAAAAATTCAGTAATTTTTATACAATTCTTCTTACAATCACTTGTTTGCATTCTGCATCCATTAAAAAATTAGGCTTCGTTGTAGAAATAATCAAAGTTTGATGATCATTTAAATTTAAAAATATTGTAATTGCGTTGGCACAGAATATAGATGCACAGGAAATATGCAAAAATAAAGTGACTTTCAGACGGGTGCAATACTAAATATAAATTTAAAAGAACTTCACGAAGAAATCACGATTTTTACACTGGGAAAATATATGGATGTCATATTTTATTTTAAAGTGGATCACGTGATCTCTTCATATAATATGGGTGTAATTATTATTTTAATTTTTATTTAAAAAACTAACGAACATATTTTGCTGAAATGTTTTTATATATTTTATGGGATAATTTGAATATTTCCTAAAATTTTAGCAATTTGTGAATTTTAACTTAGCTTAAAAAATGTTTGAAAAATTAGATCTCATAGGGTTCAATGTATTTCACTTTTTCAACCCGGGTTCAATCCAAAACTAATTAGGTGATAATATTCATTTACATTCCCATATGTTCCACAGACCGTCTCAACAACATACTAAAATGTCATTTTGATAAAGTCATTTTTAAGGCAGTTATCGTGCGAATAGACAGACAGACAGAATGAATGAATGAACAAAGTCATAAACACTTTTCAACTACGTTGGAAAGTGTTAAAAACGGGAAGACCGCGAGGAAGGTTTCGTTTTATGGAAAATTAAATGTAAATATTATAATAAAAGTCATAATGAGAAGTCATCATTGTATTGATGAAAGTCATCAATACAATAATGGAAGACATGAAAATCTTAACGATTTTGTGGAGAAAAAGTGCGATTTAAATTCTTAATTTTATTTGCATTAATCTAAATTCATTTTATCTTTTTGATTTTCTGCATTTTAGTTTGAAATAAATTCAAAATTTAAAGACATTTCATATTTAGAAGTATATATAAAGATAGAAATATATATAATGCGCATTTGAGCACTTATAAAGCTTTAAATACCGAATTTGGCAAGTAAGCTTTATGAATATTATGCTAAAATAAAAAATATAATTTATATATTTGAAACACCAAACGGCCAATATAGGTATCTTATTTAAAATATATGTATTGCATTCAATATAGGTATCTTATTTATATTTAATATGTATATGTATCGCATTCAATATAGGTATTGCATTTAGATATAAAAAATATTTAAATGTTTGAAAATAGGTAGATTAAGATTTTTAAAAAAATGAGTGTTACAATTTTTACTGTTTTTCACAACTTAATTTTTCCATATTTTTCAAATTACAATGTGTTATTATAGAAAAGATAATCATAACATTACTGTTTGGTCATTAAAATTTGCATTTTTAAAAATTCAATAGGTAACGCTATCAAAATGATGCAGTATATATATGCATAAAATATATCTTGGAATAATTCAAATTATCATTAGAGGATTCAAATTTCTAGTTTTAACCATTAAAAACATTCAAATTTTGTTTATCTTAAAAACTTCAACTTCTAACTAGAACTTTTCGATGTGACAAATAGATGTGTTGTTCACAAAACGCATTTCGTCATGTGTTTTCGAGTAAACCACATTTCTCTCCAAAAGGCTGATTGGAGAGCGTGGGAGAAACTATTACCAGTCAAGTGAATCCTTTTTGAGCTAATATGAATGAAAGTTGAATGCTGCCGATCACACGATGATAAAAAACCAATTTTTACGGATGGAACTCCAATTATTTGATTTTGTATTAGAAGAAAATTGTTTTTTCGGAAAGATGGGCTTTTATAGGAATGTTTAGCTTTTGCATTTCCCGGGCATTTAACAAAGTTGTCGAAGCCACATTGAAAAAATGATAACTATGTGTGATCTAAGTATTTTATATATGTAGAGAAAACCTGGTTTAACATTTTAAACCAGAAAGATCAATCATGCGTAAAGCACTGATTATGAAACACTTTCCAACTGCAAAGCAATTTTATTTAAACATCTCTAAAATGCGATACATTCAGCGGCGATATTTTTAAAATTATCACAATACTACAATATTTTATTATATTTGGAAACTTGATCGAAAACAAATGAATTTTATTCAAATAACGTCATCGAATTATAAATCGCCTGACTCTCTATATAAAAGCAGTAAATATTTCATTGATAAACTTTTTTCCATTCCTTTCATTCAGCGGCGATAATTTTTAAATTATCACAATACTACAAAAATTTATGTTACTTAAAAACTTAAAACTATGGAGGTAAAAGTACTTTTTAACTCCATGCTTAAAACTTCATCGAAAAAGGCAATATTACAGAATCGTTTGCTTCTCTATGTAAAATCAATGAATGTTTCATTCATATCAGCTATATTGCAGACTCCAGAGTTAAGTAATTTTAAGTTAAAGAAATTCAGCAATTCTTATACAACTCATCTTACAGCTTGGTGTGTTTACATTCTCCATACGTGAAAATTGGGCTTCGTTGTAGAAATAAACAAAGTTTGATGATCATTTAAACTAAAAAATATTGTAATTGCGTTTTTGCAGTATATAGATGCACAGAAAAAAATAAAAAATGAAGCGGTTTTAGGACGGATGAAAAAGAACTTTACTAATCACTAAGTATAAAAATAACTTAAGAATCACGATTTTGACACACAAGATGGGTGCCATATTTTATTTAAGTGGGTCACGTGATCTTTTTAGATAATATGGGTGCAATTATTATTTTAATTTTTATTTAAAAATCTACCTAACATATTTTGGTGAAATTTTTTTATATATCTTATGGGATAATTTGAATATTTCCTAAATTTTTCGAAGCAATTTGTGAATTTTAAATTCGCTTAAAAAATATTTGAAAAATTAGGTCCCACAGTATTCAATGTATTTCATTTTTTCATCCCGGGTTCAACCTGAAACTAATTGGGGGGGGGGGTATTATTCATTTACATTCCCATATGTCTCACAGACCGTCTCAACAACATACTCAAATTTCATTTTGATAAAGCCATTTTTACGGCAGTTATTGTGCGAACGGACAGACAGACAGAATGAACGAAGTCATAAACACTTTTCAACTATGCTGTATAGTGTTAAAAAAGCTCAATAATTAAGAAATCTTGGTATATTTAGAACGCCACTGGAGATGAAAAGTTAATGTAATAAATTTAAGGCCGATTGCTTGTTTCATCTTGTGTTTATTTTTTCCCCCATTAGCAGTTAAAACCGCAACTTTCTCTTCATGTTAAATGGAGCGTGGAAGATGGACGTGTGTAGAATAAATCAGATTTTAGAAATTATTTGCGGCTTTAAATATCTATATTCAAGCGACAAACAATTCGAATAGGTGATTTATGACTTAATTCAATTGTTATGACACAAATGTATTCACTTTCCACCAATAAATATCCCATGGTTTCTCTTATTTATAAAACTAAAACAGAGGAAAAGTTAAATTATTTGTCTAAAAGTAAGATTTAGACTGTTACGTTAATGTCGCGTATTTTCTGCAGTTCCCGCATGTCCGAGGGCAGGAGCGTCTGCTATTAAAACGTGCAAAGACCGACAAAAAGTTTAAACATTTCAAAAATACAATGTGAGGAAGTTATGGACATGAAATCTTTAGGGCAGACAAACAAAAGACTATTTTTAAAATACGAATAAAAAAGTAATTGAAAATTGAGATATATAAAATAATTAAAAAAAATAATTAAATATTACTTAAGTTTTTGGTCGTTAAAATCAGCGAGCATGATATCATAATTTTTTATCAATGTAATAACATTATTTTTGGGTTTTATTAAGGACAACCTTCATAATACACTTGTGAAGTACGATTATTGAATTATTTCAATTTTAAATACGGTATATTATTATTTTTTTGAACTTAATTGTTTCTGGTTTTTTTAAATTTAATATTAAAATTGTTTTTATATAAGTTACACATTTAAATCTATTTCCACTTTTTTACAATGGTGTTAACTAACAAAAATTCTTGAGAATACATATTATATCTTGCGTGCAAGCTTAAACATCTACATTGTGAGAAAAATGCGTTCAAAGTATAAACTTAGGTATTAAGTATATTATAAACTATAAGTACTACTAATATCTGGGCTGATGTTTTGTATTTTTTTAATATCTCAAGAAATAATTGAGTCATAGAAATAGTATTTATACCAAAATATTCAGAAATAACTAGACATTTTATTAAATCATAAAAAAAAATATCGATATTTTATGATTTTAAAAATAGAGAGTCTGCTGAAACATTTTTGCCTTCATGAATACCCTGACAGCAAACTTTGTTGGCGCTTCCAATATTTCATAAAATTGATCAATAAGTAAAGGTGATAAATCTTCCGAGATTTCACTTAAGACATTCCCAAGCATCTTTTCTCTGAAGGTGCACATTTAGGTTAAAATCCCCTAACAAATGGTATCAATAGAAATTAATTTTTAGCTTCAAACATGTTTATCGCTAAATAAAGTAAATTTTGACCATTTCTTTTGTCATATAGCTTACTGTGCATAAAGTAAGAATACATTGATATTTAAAGCCATTTGGAGTGGGGGGGGGGGGGTATTACCCATTAAACCTAAAAAAAATTTAGCAAAACTTTCCTATTAGAACACTCATTATAATAAAATTGGTGAAGCAATGCATGCACAAATCAAGTGAATCTTCCTGAAGTTGAGCTCGTTCATATCAAAATTATTATTTTCAACCGTGTGTGCATAGTAGTGTCAAAAAATTAATCCAGAACTTTAAAACTTTGAATGCTATTACGGGCGCGCGCACACACACACACACATACCCATATATATTATAAATAAATATTTAACTGTCAACAAATATTAATTAAAAAAATTCCACAACATTTTATGGAATTTCTAGCATTTAATCACAAATCCACCTTAAAAAATATATTTTTTTAAAAACCTTTATCATTTTAGGTGCAGGTTAAAGTATAACCTCTCAAGGGATTATATTAAAAAATGGAATACACGTGCCACTGTTTACACAGAAACTCCCACAGCACTTGTATCGAAAGACACACTTGTATCGAAACACAGCACTTGTATCGAAAAACTATCAATTAATTTATGATAGAAATAAAACATTCTATCAAACTTTTCTAAAATATGTTTTTCGTAGAGATAAAGAGTAACCCCCCTCCCCGCCCCTAAAAATGTGATAGCATTTGAAGAAATGATAGGTTCATTACATTTTAAATATTTTACATACAAACAATAATTTTTGAGCTGGTAAGGATGATCTCCCTCTTTAATAGGAAAGTTGTATCGTGAAGATAAATTCTATAAAAATAAAAAACAAATATCCAAAATTCAAATAGAAATAAACTAACAGTAATTCAATTGCATATTGAAAAAAAAAAATGAGATTTATTCAGGATGCAAGAGGAAAGGGGGGGGGGGGGTAGCTAAACATTGAAATAGGATGTTTTCATAAATGCGAAATATCTTTAAACTACGCGTATAAAAATAATATTTTTATTTCATATTTTTACAATTTTTATTTCTTATCCGTATTTTAATCTTTTCATATTTTTAATAAAAATAAAAAATAATTTTAAAACGCAGTTTGGTTTGCATTGAAAATTCTACGTCTTTATTCTTGAAAATATTAATATAACATCCTATCCACTTTTTTTATAATATGTGTGTGAATTATCTAACATCGCTATCTAACGTGCTATGAATAAAATTGAAAAATGTATTAAGGACAATGAACTTATTGGTCAAGATTAAATGGGATAATGTTGTTGAACTAAGAAAATCTAATATCCGATTTATATTGAGAAAAAAAAAGATATAGTTATAACGCAAACAAACAAAATGCGGGAAATTTTCAACCACATACTTCCTTCTTCATCTTAAAATGTTTTTAAAATATTGCAAAATAATCCAAGCAAGCGTCGGTTGTTACTTTTTTCTGTAGGAAATTATTATTTTTCGGTATTCGGCTGAGTATTTTCTGATATTAATAATATTTGCAATTTATAACCGGAATTATAATAAGAATAGATTTCCAGATCATAATGTGGAATGGGAAGTACACAATTTTTTAGTTTCTGCAAGTGTTATCCGGTATATCAAACCGTTCTATAAAAACTAATTTTACCGATTTCAATGATTATTAGACTGAATGACTGAAAATATTATTTTTGGATATTGTATAGCATTGTAAGAATATAGTCATTTCAGTAACAAATTTTTCGTTCAGTCCGGATTTATTTAGCCATTTAAATTTTATAGGAAATAAAAGGTAATGACACACTTTTATATATAAAAGAAAAGACCTAACAAACAAAAAATCCAAGAAACAGATAAAAGCCAGCATCCCCTAAAAGGTTTACTCGGCTATCAAGTCAAATCCCTGCTAGACCATCAACGTCTGCCCCAAACCCTACTCCATCTACTTCTTCACCAAACCCATCTTAATTTCCAGTCAAGACAAATTATGCTTAATTAACACGTGATTCAACACGTGATGTAGATATTATCTCTTCTTCAGATTTTCTGCAATAAATTGCTTTTTCCATTTTACATCTGGGAGTTCTAGTAAGCCTTCTTTTAGTTCTAAATGCATTATTTACGTAAGTCATGTTTGTATATGGCGATTGAAGTGCAGTATAAGGTAGGTAGGTGTTCACATATTCGCTTGTGTTTACAATTTCATCATCCGTAATATATTCCTTAAGATGGAATAAGATGGCATAAATTCATAGAGTGGAGAAGCGGTTTAAAGGTGTCAGCCACAAAGTGCAACGTGCTAGTGGGGATAAGCCATTTTTGTAGTAAACAATGTGGTCGGTCCTACTTGGTAATTACATCTTAAAATTTATGAGCCACACATTTAAGTAATTATGTTAATATGTCGTTTGAACTCTGTCATTATCTGTATTTGAAACCGTAGTTCATTTCTTGTTTTATTGTCTGTGTGGTTAGTTATCTGTCATAAATAAGTGCTTCTGCTTTGGTTGCAGTTTCGCCACTGGAGAGAATTATGCGGTTGGCTGATGATAGATTTTATGATATCGTTAAAAGTACGCAAACGCAAGAAAAGGGAATACTCTGTAAAGGTACTTGTGCTACTGTTAACGTCACAGTGAAACTTCATTTCTAATATATGCTTAGTGTCGCATGATATGTTATTTTCGCTAAAAGTGTCAATCAAAATAATAAGGCACTCTAAATGCAGTGAATACCAAGTACTGCATTCACGTGAACCAATGTGCACATAATATAAATAAACAGCTCCCATCTTTTCCATCAGCAAGAACGAATCAGTAAAGGTGGTGTGACATTACAGGGGGGGGGGGATGTCCCAGTTTGTGCACCAACAGAGTGAGTGAGAGTTTGTGACAAGAGTCGTCGATTCGATGGTTAGCAAGCATGCAGTAAAAACGTGAAAATTGGGTATGACTCAAACTCTATTTCAACTACACGATTTTCCCTGGAACCTATAATGCTGTGGCAACCCAATGAGTACGCTGTTCGTAGATGTATGAATATATGCAATCAATAATCGAATTTCGAATCATCAATTAATGCAACAATAAATAGCAAGAATGCACATTCAACATACTACTTGCTGAATATCAGCAACTGTTTGCTGAGTTTTTGATAAGTATTCTCACTCATCTTGATCATCATTAATAGCTACATACAAACATAGTGTCCCCACTGCATCTAATCCGTGTGTATTAAAGTCGTGATGCTCGAAGTAATAATATATGAGTATCAGTAATAAGCATTTGTCACTACGATTATCCTCTGTAGTGTGCAGAATTATGACAGAGTTCACTATCTGATGATTTTTATACACTGCCATGCAAACTGAGGTAACCCTTTTATTATTCAATGTTGATATCAGTCACGGATGGAATCATGAGTTTTAAGTACAAATGCCATTAAATGAGTAAGAACTCAAACGTGCGTAAAGGGCAGTTTTATTTTCGAAATCAAAACGTATAAAATGTGTTTATGTAGTGCAAAATGCTATATCTCTCTATATTAAAAAAAAGTAGCTGACACCGCCGTTGCCGCTGACGCTGCAGCCGCTACTGTTTGACAAATTTCTCTTTTCTCGAGATTCTTTGCATCGTACTGCAAAAACTATTGCATATAAAAATATGAAATTTGGTACACCTGTAGAAAAAGCTTGGAGGAATACGCCGTTCTTTGATATATATATTGTAGTTTAAGAAATATTTAATGTCAAAGACAAAATATTTGAGCTGCGAATTCGAGTTCTGGATAGACTAACAATAGCAAGACCACGAATTTTTGCAGGCAGATACCTACATGGGTGAATTTTTGCAGGACGGAGCCCCTTTTTAACACTTTACAACATAGTTGAAAATTGTTTATAACTTTATTCATTCATTCTGTCTGTCTGTCCGTTCGCACGATAACTGCCGTAAAAATGACTTTATCAAAATGAAATTTTATATGTTATTGAGACGGCCTGTGGGACCTATGGGAATATAAGTGAATAATATTACCCAGTTAGTTTTGGATTGATCCCGGGTTGATAAAACGAATTACATTGAACTTTATGGGACCTAATTTTTCAAACATTTTTTAAGCAAAGTTAAAATCCACAAATTGCTTCGAAAATTTTAGAAAATATTCAAATTATCACATAAAATATATAAAAGAAATTTCAACAAAATATGTTTGGTAGTTTTTTAAATAAAAATTAAAATAATAATGACAACCATATAATATGAAGAGGTCACATGAACCATTTCAAAATTTAATATGGCATCCATCTTTTTTCCCAGAATAAAAATCGTGATTTTTAAAGTTCTTTTAAATTTATATTTAGTGTTACGTCCGTCCTAAAACTGCTTTATTTTTGCGTTTTTTCTGTGCATCTGTATTCCGTGCCCAATCAGATACAATATTTTTTAGTTTAAATGATCATCAAAGCTTGATTATTTCTACAACGAAGCTTAATTTTAATGAATGTAAAATGTAAACAATTGATTGTAAGATGAGTTGTATAAGAATTGCAGAATTTTTTTTCACTCCACATTATTTAACTCTGGAGTCTGGAATAAAAGTGTACATAGAGAGCCAGACGATTTATATTTCGATGACGTCATTTGAATAAAGTTTGAATGAAATTTTAAGCATGGAGTTAGAAAGTACTTTTACCTCCATGGTTTTAATTTTCCAAGTAAAATAAATTATTGTAGTTCTGTGATAATTAAAACAAGAAAGATCAATCATGCATAAAGCATTGATTATGAAACACTTTCCAACTGCAATGCAATTATATTTAAACATCTTTAAAATGCGGCACATTGAGAGGTGATATTTTAAAAATTATCAAAATACTACAATAATTTATTATATTTGAAAACTTCATCGAAAACAAATGAACTTTATTCATCGAAATATAAATCGCCTGGCTCTCTATATAAAAGCTGTGAATATTTCATTCATTAACTTTTTTCCATTCCTTTCATTCAGCTGCGACATTTTTAAAATTATCACAGTACTACAATAATTTATTTTACTTAAAAACTTAAAACCATGCAGGTAAAAGTACTTTCTAACTCCATGCTTAAAACTTCATCGAGAAAGGCAATACTATAGAATCGTCTGTTTTTCTATGTAAAACCAATGAATGTTTCATTCATATAAGATATATTGTAGACTTCAGAGCTAAATAATTTTGCGTTAAAGAAATTCAGCAATTCTTATACAACTCATCTTACAGCTTGATGTGTTTACATTCTCCATATACGTGAAAATTAGGTTTCGTTATAGAAATAATCAAAGTTTGATGATCATTTAAACTGAAAAATATTATAATTGGCGTTGGAGCAGTATATAGATGGACAGAAAATAAAAATAAAAAATAAAGCGGTTTTAGGACGAATGCAACATTAACTCTAAATTAAGAAGAACTTTAAAAATCACGATTTGGACACAAGATGGATGCCATGTTTTATATTGAAGTGGGTCATGTGATCTCTTCATATAATATGGGTGCAATTATTATTTAATTTTTATTTAAAAAATTACCGAACATAATTTGCTGAAATTTTTTTTATATATTTTATGGGATAATTTGAATATTTCCTAAAATTTTCGAAGCAATTTGTGAATTTTAAATTCGCTTAAAAAATGTTCAAAAAAATTAGGTTCCATACTGTTCAATGTATTTCATTTTTTCAACCCGGGTTCAATCCAAAACTAATTGGGTGATATTATTCATTTACATTCCCATATGTCCTACAGACCATCTCAACAACATACTTAAATTTCATTTTGATAAAGTCATTTTTACGGCAGTTATTGTGCGAACGGACAGACAGACAGACAGAATGAACAAAGTCATAAACACTTTTCAACTATGCTGTAAACTGTTAAAAATTTCGAAGTTGATTGTATCGTATTTTAGAGATGTTTAAATACAAAAAACTATCACCGCTGAATGTATCGTATTTTAGAGATATTTAAATACAATTGTAGTTGGAAAGTGTTTTTCAATCAATGCTTTATGAAGGATTGATCTTTCTTGTTTTAATTTCGATGTAGTTTTCGAGGTATTTTACTGTTTATGCCCTTCTGAAGTGCATTTTTATTTTTTTTTCGTATCAGCACGTTTAGCGATTTTTCTGTCTCGTACCGCAAAAACTATAGCATACAAAAATATGAAATTTGGTGCATTTATAGAGAAATAATAGGGTAACAATATGAAATAAACAGTTTATCGATTTAACCTTTAGTTTGGCATGAAATAGCTCACGAAGCGAGCTCAGGATCAAGGAATTCAGTTTTGGGATTCCCTGGGCTAAGAAAAATCCCTGCTTTTACCTTCTGCGGAAAATAGGTAGGGATAGAAAAAAGATTTTTGAAAGTAGAATTTTTAGGAGAGATAGGTATGAAGCGAGCGCAGAGAGTAGGAGGCGAAGCTTCCTGAAGGGGGTTGTCGAAGCGTAGTGAGCAGGGGGCAGAGCCTCCTAGTGTATATATATGTATATATATATATATATATATATATATATATATATATATATATATATATATATATATATATATATATATATATATATATATTAATTTTAATGACTGCAATTTGATATCTAATCAAGACATTCTAATAAAAGATTTGAGCAATTTAAAATTTAAGTATTGTGGTGAATATTGTCTTATGTCATTTTCTCAGCCTCGAGAATTAACGGGGATTTTCGTACACCACTCTATGTGAAGGCATAGTAGAGAAGGCAAGAAATAAGTCCTGTTATTTAGAATTTAGTAAGTGACGATTTAACTTATTACACTTAGTACTCCCCGCAAGACTCAAAATCCATCTATAGCAGAGTTATTGTGGTTAAAAAAGATTTGTTTCCACTTGCGCTCTTCAGTTGGTAAGACAAGAAAACAAATATTTTAGTTTTTCTATAGACTATAATGTGGTTGACGTTTGTAGTGAACCCTATGCAATTTCACCACATCATGGCGAAGTCGTGTACACCGGGTATAGTACTTTCGCCAGTTGTAACCATTATTATTTTTTTGTGCCAGACTAGTTATAAAAATAAGTTTGTATGCATTAATTTTTTCAGGAGTTACGTACTGACTTAAATTCGTGAGACATTTGGAAAATTTAATGGATATTTGAAAAATTATGAAAAATTGCAACTGTTAAACTGGCAAAATTGAGCCCACATACTTTATATATCGATAAGGCATGATTTCAGTTGTAACGATTTTCAAGTTAAGACAGTGATCTGGAACCTAACATGTCGTGAGAGCAAAGTATGCTTATGGATTTATAAATCAAATATCAAAGCAGATTAATGCTTCTGTTTTCTTTTGAGACTGACTAACGTTTCACCTTATTTGAGACTGAAAAACGGAAAATTTTATTTCCACGTCGCGGCAAGACTTACGATGAACAACATTGAAGTTGTTAACCCATCTCTCTCAACATACCAACATGTCTAGAAATCATTGGTAAGAGGGTAATAACGGCGAAAACCCTGAAGGTAGAAGTTGTTTACTGTGATCCACAGACGGTGACAAGTTTTGTCTTACAGCCCATGGCAGATGCTACATCGAAACGTATGCGAGCTGCTGACATCCTAACCTGAGTAAAATTAGTATCGAAATACAGGTTTTCCCTGTTTCAAGAGAAAAACCTTATCTTGGACATTAGAGACGTGACACCAGGGATTTTTATAAATCCGTATAAAGAATTCAACTTGGCAGGAATTTCTTTCTTTAAAGACATGGTAAAGCTAGGAATATGAAATAGATGAAATTGTGATATTTTACAATGTATCATGAAACAACTGATGTGCCCAAACATAATTTTCCCTACACATCAACAAATTTCGATTTTGTGGGGGAAAAGATTTCTTATTACTAGATTTTGCTAAAAATCAATATGCTCACTGTTACTAATAGTTTAAAAAAGCATACTAAATTTAAATTAATTCGCTTAATTATTTCTAGAAATATCGCGATTTCTGTAGAAAATAATAAAATTAATAATATCTCGAGAATGGTTCATGAAAACCACTAAATAATGTCAATTTATATTTGGCTAACAGTACTTATAAAATATTTAGTTAATTGATAATAGTCAAAATATTTATATGATTTTATTGAATTGAGATAAAAAACGCGCAATAAGTTACAAAAAAGGTGTTGGTACTGCACATTTTTATTCGCTTTTATTTAAAGAATTACATATATAATAACTTTTTTTGTAGCAAATTTTAACATAAACTTTTTTATGGGATTTTTTTTTATTTTCGAAAGGAATGTTCGAAAAATTGAAGGTGTTCATCTGGTTTCAGCTCCTTGATAGGCTTCTGAGAATTATTAAGGAAAAACTCGTACCAAATAGCATGAAACCCACAAAATTTTTTCCCCATTCGGATTAAATTGAATTGAATTTTTTAAAACTATAGTCGCTTAAATATTTTCCAATAAAAATAGAAACTAGAGGATCGGGACAATCCCTAGACTTTCCACGCGAAACAAGTGGGCATTCGACCTCTGATTCAAACTATATACATTCTTAGTATATTTTGCATTTACACAAAATACACAGTATCCCAGACAAATTTGATTCAGATCGCTTCAGCGGTTTTTGAGATTACGGAGGGTCACTGATTTTGGCAAAATCTTGTTTTATAGTTAAACTATATACATTTTCCAGTATTTTTTTCTGCGTTCACATTTGGACAATATATACGCAGTATATTGCCAAAATTTGGTCCAAATCGCTTTAGTTCTTTTCCAAATTACGAAGGGATAACGATTTGACATTCACCCACCCACAGACCGACAAAATTTCTGGTATCTAGGGCAACATCAATGTATTTGCGGTAAAAATTAGACGCGATTAAATGACGATCACCATACTTTTCTTACGCTACATCGGTTGACGTAAAAACTTTGCTTAATCTACTTTTAAAAGCATATCTATCAAGAAAAGTGGTACAAGTCACAATCACCATACTTTCTTCTAGTTCATTGCGAAGAAAGTGAAAGTATTAGTATTTCTGTTCTCATAATAAATATAATTGCTGCTTGTAAGAATACAAATTTTTGTACTACCTTGATAGCAGATATATGAAAATTATGCGACTACAATTTTTCTAGAGCGTTATAAGTTCTCATCATCAAATCAAAAGAAGTGTGTATTAGTCGAAACTTTTATTCTATTTTTACTTTCCTTATATACATAATGTATAAGGAAAGTATTGTGACGGGGGTCGAAAATTCGAAATCGAGTTTTCGACGGGAGAGCACGTTTTAAGCATCCCTGATCACGAATCAAACACTTTTGAAGTGATGTCTGTGTGTGTGTGTGTGTGAAAGTATGTGTGTGTGTGTGCCATTGAATCTGTGGAGACGATAACTGACGAACGAATGGACCGATTGGAACCAAATTTAGAACAAAAATCACAATCCGTAAACACTGGAAGCCCATTGTTTTTATACGTAATCGAATGCTCAGAACCCCCCCTAAATTTTCGAATAACATTTTGAAAAAATCGTCAAAAAATCAAAACCACACATAAAGTTACGCAAATAGACATTTCTTATGTAATTTTTCATTAGAAAACGATTGACATAAATTTTAGAACGCTAACATGAACCGTTCTTGAGATATTGCACATTTTTCAAAAAACATATTAAAAAGTCATATAAAAAGAAAAAAAAATTTCCTATTGAGAAACATGTTCACTTTTCATATGTAATACCATGCGATAAATTGGGTGACATAATTCTCGTGGATCTAGCTCGTTCCATTCATGAAAAAAGATACTTTGAGTAATACTTTTGTATTTGAACGCCAATAGTCATTTATCTGCTGTAAGAACAACTTATTTCTTCGTCCATAACGCTTGGCGAGATTTTGGCGACGAATTTAGCGGAATGGCGCCAACTTGGCGACTTTTTAAAATGTTGCCAAATTAACGAAAATCTCGCCAAATGGATAAAAACGACGCTAAATCAATGAAAATGACGACTCATTGTCGAAAATTCAATATCTAGGAAAGAATATTAATATCTAGTATAAGAAAAACCTATGTTTTTACTGTAAAAGTAGTAAATTCATTACATTATATAAGGAAAGTCATGTGTTGCCCACATCAGATTTTTTTTTAGGGTGGAGTGGGAAGAGAGCTAGTTTATATACACTTCTTTTCAAGATTCTTTTCCATTTTTTGCGGGGGGCGGTGGATAAAAGTGTGTTATACCAATTTTGAAACGCTCTACATCTTCGTTATTGACTATTTACCTTATTTCTAACAGAAAGCGAGATAATTCCCCGTACTCCACCAAAGAAGGAGGCTAGCCCCCCCCCCCCCCCCCCTAAAGTTGTCTCAACGTGTAGCTCCATTGTGGTTTCTTATGCATCTGCATAAAAAATCTACGATAACCCTAATACTCGTGTAGTTTGCAGAGTCCACTTGGACGATAAGAGTTTGCAATTTCGTCCCAGTAGCTCAAAGGTAGAGCGCCAGCTGGCCAGTTCAGAGATCCAGGGTTCGATTCAGGGTTGGTCAGCAGCAAGGCTCTTTACAAGTTATTGGTCTGGCCAATGATTTTTCTTGAAACCCGGTATATAGACGATCAAATACAGGAACAACTGATCCAAACGCCCAATGCATAATTTAAAATAAAAAGCCCAAGTCTAAAATGAAATTGGAAAATTATAATGCTACAAATCAAAATTGAAGATTCACAGTTAGACTATAGAAGTAAACGCACAACTCTGTCAATAGTCAAAGGAGCATGACAAGGACTTGCCAGTCTCACACACAGAGAGAATGTGGGCCTCTCACTTAAAAAGATATGCAAATATATTATAAAATATTCTCTGAAGTAGATGGGGTCTTTTATGCCTATTTGTCCTGCAATGCATTTAGCAATTAAGGAATGACAGCAGTTATTTAAGTTTAGAAAATGGAATAAGTTGAATGATTGTTTAAATGCTATTCTTATTTCGTCCATACCATAAACGTTTGTTTACGCGTGATTCACAGGTCATCCGTAGAGAGATGAACGTTACAGTTAAGATAATAGGCTTGTGTTTATCTTTCTATCTAGATCTACGAGTAAGTTTATTTAATGTTTTGTTCTATTAGAAAAACATGTGGAAGTACATACTATGCATGGAGTATTGAATATCGAGAAACATCAATAGTGAATAAAAAACTGGGATCTATTTTGCTGATCTATAGCATATTCCATTCATTCAAATGTATATTTTGCAAGATACATATAACGTGGTTTTCTTCACAGATTTTAAAATAAACAGACTTGATTTGTTTACTATCATTTTATATGTCCGTATTTTTAAAAAGAGATACCGTAAGGTTTAACTTTAGAAAACATAATGTAAATTACAATTCGTTGACCACGAAAAATATTTTCCTATATATTTCATTATCGAGTTAAATTATAAAAATAAATACATGTAAAAGAGACTAAGACATGTTTGTCCAGTTTGGGTTTTTTTAAGTATCGTATTAAACTTAAAAAATTGAACATTTTTAAGTCTTGCGTGATCACGTGTTACTATATCGCATTTTTTTCTAAATTTTTCATTTTGACGGCAGTCCACTTAATACTTAATTTGAAATGCCATTATGTAGTATTTCATTTGTAGGCTTGTCTTGAGCATTCGATGAAGGACGACAAAAATATAGTTGATAATGTACGTACTTATTATTCAACTATTAAACATATATATAGTATAATTTATATATAGGGAAAATGTTGTGATGGAGTCGAGAATTTGAATTACAGTTTTTGACGGAAGGGCACATTTCATGCATCCCTGAACTCGACTCGACTTTTTTTGAGATCATGTCCGTGTGTGTGTGTGTGTGTGTGTGTGTGTGTGTGTGTGTGTGTGGGGCTGTGAACGCGATGATGAATCATTTAAAAAAAAATTGGGCGTGATTATTGCAATCGGTGAATGCTAGAACTATAATTGATTTTAAACGCAATCGAATGCTCGGAAGATATTTCCTCCAATTTTTGAAAACATAATTAGAAAATTAGGGATTTCAGTAATAATAAATAAATAGTCATTTCAAACGCAATTTTTTAAATCAGAAAACGAATAAAATAAACGCTAGCATGAATCGTTCCGAAATATTGCGCGATTTTAAAATTAATGTTTGAAAAATCATTATAAAACCAGGACTTTGAATATTGTTAAATAAAAAATTACTTCATACGTAATTTTTAATTAGAAAACGACTGTCACAGATGTTAGAAAAGTAACATAAATCATTCTCGAGATATTACACATTTTCAAATAAATTTATCAAAAATTTATTTAAAAAAAAAAAATAAATAAACTAAAAAGTCAGTATCGTGGAATGTGTTTCAATATGCAATATTATGCAACATTATTCTCGTGAGCCTAGATCGTTCTATTCACGAGAGATGTTACTTTGAATAATACTTTTGTACTTTGACTTCCAAGAACTCACCGATTTTTATTTATTTCATGCAATTGATATAAATTAAATGTTAATTGTATTTTGTTAAGTATTTTGTACGCAAGTATGAGTAAGTCATTAGTTTGGACAAGTAAATTGATAAAGGCGCTTAATTTTAATTTACGTAGTGTTCATTCAATGCCAAAAAACATTGCCCTGGCGATCTTGTATATCACTATTTCGCTAGAAAGAAATAAAGTCGTTGCGTTATGTAAGAAATTTTGTGTGCTGCCTACGTCAGGTTTTTCAATCAGAATTTCCCCCATTAAGCCTTCGATTTTTTTTTTCTCCCACTAGTATTTTCAGAGCTGACCTCATGTAATCGACTTTGAGATATTTTTCTTCACTTTTTTTGCGACGATGATGCGTTAATTACAGTTTCGAGCAAGTTGCACAGTCTATACTGCTGGAGATCTGTATTATTAAATAAAATATATATTTTTGTTCCAATTTTTGCCAAACCTCAATCTTTTTTAATTAACAAACGACAGCTGGAACTTCAGAAACATTTTCAGTACCACCCGACGTACGCGTAATCATCTCATCAGCGCGAATTTAATTATTAGGGCTCATAACTCATCAACCACTTTATGGCATAATTTGTACGAAGATTATGTATCGGGACTTCAAGCAGATATAAGCTTATTGCATGTGAAACTCAATCACACGTTTCTATTTTATAGTAGGCGTTTTTAAGAATTTTCGATGGTTAGATAATTTTGTTAAGGTGAAATCGATACGTGTTTGTACCCTTTTTGGACCCTACAGAAGCCCCCCGAAAACCTAGAATACATAATTTCTGCACACTTATAGTATGAACTACGGAGCAGAACCTAACAAAGACAGACATTTAATTTCTTCTCCGGGGAAGGTCAAAATGGGGGATCGAAAATGCCTTCCAGAAGCCCCCCCCCCGGGTGGCTTAGAAGGCTGAAAGTTTGCACACTTATAGTATCGACCACGAGACAGAACCCTAACTGAGGTTAATTTAAATTATTATAAAGCAGAAATAGCGTTTTTGAAATCTTGTCTAGCTACACAAAATTTAGTTTTGCTTTAAACGGATGAGTCAAGTGAAACAACTAATGGCTTACTAAAACGAATTTCATGGATATAAATTTGAACTGACTTTTTAAAAACACCGCAAATGGGGAGAAAGTCTTAATATATTTTCACATTTTTCACATCATGCAAAATAGCAATAATTTCGGGTCATTTCAGAGGTATAAACTATAAATCTGACCATATCTGATGAAAAATTTGTCCAGCGCTTGAAAGACAGCATAAAAGATAATTTTAGATTACTGATTATCAAGAAGAAAGTAAAAATGCTTCTAAAGTATTTTTACCTTTTCATACTATATTGGAAAAGTGGTTTATAGAATTTGATATTTTCACGGAATAGTACATAGTAGGACTTCCCGATCATATTTTGAACACTTTTGGAAATTTCGTGCATGTGAAGTGTGGACACAAATTACATTCAAGAACAGATGTACGCATCACTATGAAACGTTATATGTAGGTATATATAAAGTATAAATCTAGAACTAGATTTTGTAATTCATATGATTAATGATTCATATGATTATTTTAAATTTAAAAATTGCATAATAATTCTTTTTTATGATGAATATTTTTTCATTAATATTCTATGAATCAAGATATTTTAAAAATTAACTTTATTATAAGAAAAATAAATAATTATTATCTACATAAACGTATACAGTGAAACCTTTTAATTAAGGGGACTTTCAAGATCGATATATGTTTATTTTTAAGAAGTGCTCCATAAGAAAATTGTTAACAGTACTATTGACTTATTCTGCATATTATAAAATTAATTAAAACATTATATATGAATAAATTAAATGGGTTTAACTTTCTAATTAAATATAGTACGAATAAGCATATATCTCATTGTAAGTTTTACTTCTCATTATGCCTATATTAATAAAACTTCATTTAAAGCGACATACAGTACAAAATTAATAGTATCCACTGGTTTCGAAGGCAAAAACAACCATCTTCGTCACGACAAGCAAAAAGCGCTACCTTCACTTGTTAAAACAAGATAGGCAGCTGCTGTTGGAACAGATAACGTGATTGAAGCAGGGAGAAGGGGTTGTCAACGATTAGGGGAGAAAAAAGATGTAAATACCATGAACAAAGGAACGAGTAATAAGATACTTTGAATGATAGTAAAATATCAAAGAGAGAAGTTGGCGTCCAACAAAAGGATAACAACGTGTAACAGGTATTCATTTTGTTTTGGATGTTGTTTTAAACAAAGTTTTATTAGTTTCATTTAAAGATGGGTGAATACTATCGATAAATACTCGAATATCTTGAATATTAGATACTAGAAAAGATTATTCGAGATATCGAGCTATTCGAATGCCTGAAATATTGTGCCATGATTAAAACTAGGTTCTGGAATAAAAAGTCACAATATTCTAAAAGAAGAAATTCGAAAGTACCTAGAAAAAAGTTCCTTCCATCAAATGAAAACATTTTCGACTAATGGAAAAAGAACAGTCTGTTTCGTTGTTTGAAGATATTATTTTTGAAGTATTTAATCAAGTTGCCGTCAGAGAGAAGATTCTATAAGAGTGACTTTTCAATACATCTGATTCAATTTGCGACAAAGAAAAAAAGTAGACTACATCTTGAGCGAATTTGAATGCTTGTTTTTTAAAATAAAAATCTGCAGTAGAGGAGAAACATTTACAATTATTCAATTATCGTTGTTAAGAGTACTTAAAACAAAAACTACTATAAAATATTTAAAACAAAATATTTCATTTCCAAATTAATGTGGTTTTATCACACATTTTACTTTTTATTTTACTTTGTTAATTTATTTACTAATAATTAATAATAATATTGTAAATATTATTTATTAAAAATTTGAAATAACTATTTGCAGCATTCGAATATTCGATATCTGGCTAGCATACAATTTCGCTAATTGAATTCGTTGTTTAAATTCGAGAGTGCTATTTGCCCATCTCTAGTTTTATTGCTTTAGCAGCAGTTTGAGCTGTAAGTGTACCTGTATTGAGCCATAATCTGTCTGAAAGAACGTATTTTTGTGTCCCGTTAGCTGGCGCTAAATACAAGCTTCATCGCATCATGCAATCATGTTTCCAGATCTACATTTTTAATACTCCATTTCGAATTATTCCACTATTTTCTCATATGACACAATATAAATAACAAATTTTTAATACAACATCAAACAAGACATTCACTTTCCATGATGTAATATTTTAATATCCAAATATGACACATGCATGATTCATGATAATGGTAAAAAATATATATATTTGTACACTACTCAGCTGTTCTAAAGGTAATCGCAGTAAATCTTTATGCTTCAAACATCTGGATATGAAACAACTGCATAATTTATACGATCGAGTATAATCCAGCTAGAAGATCACAAGATTCTAAAGGTATAATTTACTATTGAAATTCTATCAGCTTATATCTAAATCAAGATTCGTAAATTTTATTCTCTATTCGATTTTCTTGTTCGATAAATTGTATAGAAAGTGAATATCAGATCCCAAATACAATAAGGAGATTTTATCATAAAGAAATGAATGCAACTGTAAAAAGCGTTTATGGAAATGTTAAAGACCGGGGTTACTTTTTTTCTCTGTTTAAATGAAGTTTTTCTTTTAATATAATTAGGAAAAAAATATCACCTGACAATCACAAGTATACATAAAGTATGCAACACAAGAAATAAACAGACGCAGAATTTTTCTTAGAACAATTGGGCTATAAAAAAAAAATTCACATATAAAATCTCTATTTCTATAATTTTGTTAAAGAAAATTATTTCATGAAACGTTATTTTTTTTCAGAGTTTCGATAAAAATGTACGATAGATTAAAAGGCATCACCTTGTCCGTTTTCTCCCAAAATCAATAGTCTTCTGACGTGCATCAATTCAAATACGTACTGAATTTGGGATAGCTCAATTTGTTTGTGAGATATCCTGTCCACAGACAGACAATAGTTAAATGAAAAATATGGATTATTCGCGTATTCAGTAATACTCAAAATAAAATCAATGTAGTGATGCTCAAAGTAAATCAATCAAAATCAGAGCATGAGAATTTTGGTACTTTCAAAATATTTTACATATACTATGTATTATAGGGAAAGTAAATATACCAATGCAGATATTAATAACACTTCATAGACGCCACTGAATTTCTAAATATGTTGCCAACATTACATGCAACAGAATTTCTTATACATCGTAAAATATTTTGATAACTATATAACTAGAAATAAACTTTGAAAAACATTTTATACAAAAAATATTTAATTTGCTTTTTCAAACTTAATTCCCATTCTATACCTACACTTGTTAATAAAATAATAGCTGAGGTGATCCTAGGAAGTGTTCAACGGATTTATTTATTTTTTATCCAATGAAGCGTTTCCAAATTCTAAATCTTTAATAAAATAAGCAAAACCCAGAAATATAACCATTTCACTTCTTAAGCTACATAAAGAGTAATGTATTCACATTTCAGCAGATTTTCTTGCGCCTTTGATGCTTAGTAACAAATAAACATTAAATAAAAACGGGAAAATCGGAGTTTGAAAATCAAATGCATAAAAACAAAAGACAGCTATAGCTACTCAATCGTAACAATCATTTATTTATCAATGAGCCGATTGAGTGGATTGGCGTAAATAAACATGAATGAAATCCGAATGTACGTGAGAGTTCATTGAGAAAAGGAAACTTTGTATCGGATTAAATAACCCAATGCTACTAAATTTAGAGTAAATTTGGCGGAAATTGATACATTGAATTACAGAGTTGCGTTTGCTGGTATTATGCTTACATGACAATTTTTTGAGGTAAAAATAACGCAGTACTTCTCAACTATTTTGCTTCCTGAAATGCTGGAAAGATAAACAGAAATGTTATAAACAAGTGGGCATTTATACTTTAAATTGTATAGTTGCATTTGATAGTATTATGTCCTCATGACGATATCGTTTATGAGAGCATTTATTGTCAACAGTTTTACTTCCTACACAGCTGGAAAGATAATCAGAAATGTTACAAACAAGTGGACTTATACACTAAACTATTGTGTTGCGTTTGATAATATTATGTCCACATGGCAATTTTTTTTTTATGAGAGTAGTGCTTATCAACTATTTTGCTTCCTACACCGTTAAAAATGATAGACAAACATTTTACGAATGAGTGGAATTTATGTATTATATAATAAAGTTGTTTTTGGTAGTATTATGTCCATATGAGATTTTTTTTATGACAGTAGTGCTTCTCAATCGCTTTGCTTCCTATACTACTGGAATGATAAACAACTTTCCAGTAGTATAGGAAGCAAAGACTCGTTTGTAGTATAGGACTTGTTCATAACAAAAATGTTATGAACGAGTGGAAATTTATATACTAAATTACGGAGTTGCGTTTGATAGTATTATGTCCACATGGTAATTTTTTTATAGGAGTAGTACTTCTTAGACCACTGTTTTGCTTCCCATACTGCTGGAAAGATATACTGAAATGTCACGAACAAGTAAAAATTTATACATTAATATACAGAGTTGTGTTTGATAGTATAATGATAATATGACAATTTTATGCGGAGAGTAGCGCTTTTGAATTGTTTTGTTTCATATACTGCCAGAAAAATGAACGAGTAGAAATTTATACATTCAATTATAGTGTTTTTGATAATGTTATATTATCCACATGGTAATTTTTTAGAGCATGATTCTCAACTATTTCGCCTCCTACTAGTGAATGCTATTTTAAATTTCGATTGCTTTCTGCATTAACAGATATTTTCTTTTCATATACTAGGAGTCCTGTTCCACGGTAACTACCACACCAAGTCGCCATAGTTTAGATGTAGAGCACTCATCTTGGGACATACGACTCGGTTTCTCAAGACTGTCAAGAAAACGCCGGAATCAAGTTAAATTAAGCTCACCCAACATTCATGATAAAGCGACGATAGCCTCCATTCCACCTGGGCTGCGTAATAAGATAACATCTCTGACAAACCATAAGATTATGTAGAGCAAAACATTATACCATCTAATAGATTTCATGCTTAATCTTGTCTGATGAATAAAATGTAACTAAATTGAAATTAAGTTATTAATCCTTATTTTAGTATGCAAAATAAATCAACTGAGGGTGGCTGTATTTCTCCCTTCAAAGGCATTTGGAAATGATCTCCAAATAATGTCGGATTCAATTACATCAGCTACTCGCGTTTGATATTATGTAGCTGCAGGTGTCTGAACAATTCGCGAAGTTAGAGAAAAGCAAATGCATTCACGGACAATTGGAAAGGGTGGCAAATGCATTCACAGACAATTGGAAAGGCCCAAATTCAATTATGCAAGTAAATTTACACTAGGAGAGAGATTTCTCAATATAAATTCGTGGATTTCATGAAATCTTGGTACTGATTTGACAAATTTCTCGTTCCTCGAATTTCTCTGCTTCGCACAGCAAAAACTATAGCATAGAGAAATATAAAATTTGATATACTTATAGAGAAAGATTTAGGGAACGCTCTGAAATAAACTGCGATATAAATTTTAGTTTAAGCTATATTTAATGTCAAAGACAAAATATCTGAGCTGCGAGTAAGCATCCCGGATAGACTAACAATATCAAGACTACGAAGTTTTGCAGGTAGGTACCTACATAGTTGAATTTTTTAAATTAATTTTTTTAATAGTCATTTTTTTAATTTACATGTAGTTTACGAGATATTTTACTTTTTATACACTTTTGAAGTGAAATTTTTTTTTTTTTTTTTTTTTTTTTTTTTTTTTTTTGTATCGGCACGTTCTCTGTCTCGTACCGCAAAAACTATTGCATAGAAAAATATCAAATTCGGCACATTTGTAAAGAAATAATCGGGTAACAAAGTGCATAAACCGTTTACCGATTTAAACTTTAGTTTGATTTGAAATAGCTATCCAAGCGAGCTCTGCGAGCGCCAGCGAGTAGGAGGCAAAGCCTCCCGACTCGCAGAGAGAGTTACGAGGGTTGGCAAAACGCAGAGAGCAGGGGGCGGAGCTCCCTAGTATTTAAAATTTTTAATAGACTACGATTAAAAAGGACTACGTGTAATTTGAAGGAGGTTTATGATCCTTCAGAAGGTTTATCATAGATTTGAAAGTACAGCTCCGTTTCTGCGGGAATTTGTCCCAAACTGTTTTGATATTTCATAACTTTCTTGGAAGTTTCCATTTTCTGTACTTGGCGGAGAGTTCTTTTTACCATGAAAAGGTAATTTTATGAGATTTCAATACATTTTGTAAAAATATTTATTCATATGCTTACGCAACAATAATATGGCAGACATTACATATTTTATTTTATCACCAAGCACCATTTATTCATGTTTCATTAATTTTTTAATTGTAACTCAAATTTATCTTCAAGTATAAAAGAAAAGTATGTATCTCCCACCATAACACATAAAATTAGCTATCATTTATTAAAATCGGTTTAGTAGTTAAAGCTGTGGGCTAGATAAAATCAAAGAAAAACAAAGACCAGGGCGAGAATGGTAAAAGTGCCATTTTAAGTTCTTTTTTTTCGTGTGGTACAGCACAAATTGTAATTTTTTGTTTCCTTTTTCTTAGCTTTATGGGCGTATTGCAGAGAGAAAAATAAATCAAATTTTTATCTTTCTTGGGAGCTGAGATATAGGACCCTGAAAATCGAGGTTTGTCATGCCAAATATAATATACACTTGCCAGTTATGGATTCGAACATGACGACTTTGCGGTTCGGAACGTTGCCGCGTTCCTAAAATGTACTACACATAAAATATCTTAAAAAAGGTTAATTATACGAAAGATTAATAGTAATTTATTTCGTTTATTTTGATAACACATCTCGGCATTTTAATATCCTATCTCTGCACAAACTTAAATTCCGGACAATTGAAGATAAATTTAGGAATTTTTAAGAACAATTTAGAAATTCCTTAATTTTTGGGAAACATTTTTATGAAGTACATTTTTGCGAGTATTGCAGGAAAACAGATGGCACATTTTTATTTTACTTTGTTCTATTAATTGGAACTCTACAGGGCATAATGTTGGATTTTGAATTTTTTCAGAATTACAACCTACAGACGATTTTCACAAAATGCTGCAACATATTTGGAGAAATATTGTAATTCCAAGTATATATCTAGGATTAATATATTTTATTTTATTTATTATTATTATTTTTTAATTTTCCCCCCTAGGAAATAAAGCCCGTTACCATCTTTTTCGAACACAAAGTATGAGTAAAATGCTAAAAGTTTTTTGAAACAAACTGTAAAACATTTTTAAACGCCAAGGTGGGAATTTGTGAACATCTTAATAAAATCTAGCTTATTTATAACATTCAGTTATACAGGGTGTTTCGGCATAGTCGCTTTTGAGCTCCAGCAATTGGTTTTAAACACATACTTCCAATTTGGAAGTTTGTTAAAATTAACTGCGAAATTCTTTAATACAATTTTTTTGCAGTGGGTGGTAGTTTCATAGAGGTAGAGGGTCTAAATTTTTATACGGCTCTTTGAACAAAAAAATTCAATTTAAAAAAATTGCACTGTCTGTGCAGTAACTAGTCTAAAGAAATAAACCCGATGAAATTAATTGCAATATTCATGCAGTTATTTATAATAGAAGTAACGTAAAAGAACTGCCGAAATAGTCTAAAATTGGAATAGGATTTTTCCGCGATCTTGACTTGTGCAATAGGGATTGACTGCAAGTTGAAACCAGAGTTTACATAAAACGGATCTGCCCAAATTTATTTGCAGGTGACTCTGTATTTGCGAGGGAAAATTTCAATTTTTAATAAGCAATACTCGCCGAATATTTCAGATAGTTGCACCGGTCTTTCTTTAGACTAGTTTCTGTACAGCGCAATTTTTCTAATTGAACTTTGTTTGTGTTCAATGGACCATATAAAAATGTAAAACCTCTATTTTTTATAAATACCTCCTCCCCTATCCACCGTGAAAATATATGACAGAATTTAGCATTTTATTTTAACAAACTTTTAAATTGGATGTATGTGTCAAAAACAGTCAGTTGTCGAAGCTCAAAACTCGGGGTCAACTATGCTGAAACACAATGCTTAAGTCAAGTTCAAGTTTACTCGTGAATTTACTTCTCAAATCTGCAACTTACATTGCTAAATTATGCAATTCTGGAAAGATAATACTTTAGTTGGAAGGCTTTTTTCTATTTCATATGAAATTTTCATTTCTTATCTTAATAAGATTGTTCCCGGATAGCAGTGAAACACTTGTTGACAGCATAGAAAACCTCGGAAAACGTAGGTTAGGTCAGACATGGCGGAAATCGCACATCTTTGTGGGCACCGAATAACATTCAAAACAAATACATTGCACACAGGTAAGTAATAGTTAAGGCTTCACAATGTGGCTACGGTCCATGAAACACTAGCAATGCGTTTCCTGATCGCTATCGACAATGTCACTGAAATTGTTATTTTAGGGAAAATGTAAAAGTAGATGCCGTTATCAAAATTTTCAATCTTAGAATTCAAGGCATAAACTTGCAGTGTAAAATTAATCTGCTGGTTTAAGTGACAATTCGCCATTTATAGTTGAAATGTAGCATATAATTGAAATATGGTGAGGTAAAAATGAAATGAAGCATATATTTTTTAGTATACTTAAATCAATTATCTATGACTTTTCAATTTGAAGGAAAATATTCTATGAGTTACGTATATAATTTTGCATGAAAAAAAAACGTATGAACTACCTATGTTATTAGAATCTGTTATATATAACATTTATCTCGGAAAATCCATACTTCAACTGAGTATTGATTTTTAAATTACTCGTCTAAAACTATTCCAGTATGGTTACATCTCAATATCAAGTTAGCTTTCCACAATCTCCCAAACAATTGAATATATCTGATGTCGGCAGCACATGATTTTCCTTACATAATGCAATAATTTTGCTTCTTTCACATCTTAATTAGGATGTATAAAATCCACGGTACAATGATTTTAGCGTTTAATTTCAGCATGCGCTTTTCTAGCCAATAGCATGCCTATTTTGTAGTACGCAACTAACTTTTATTTTGTGCAAATCAAACTTGATAGTTAGAAGTTTATATATTAAACGATTGTCATTAGAAAGTAATATTATGTTATAAAAAACAAATGGTTTGCGTTCCAATCAATAGAGTCCTAAAATTCAAAATTACAATTCGGATAATGTTTTTCATACGTCAATGTTGTATTTAACATTTCGTTGTTTAATTTAGAATAAGTGAAACTTTTTACTATGAAAACCATCTAACTAATCATCGCTAAATGGGCTTATAAAAAACAAGATGTTAGGCCTGTTATATTGGTTAATTCTTAAAGTAATTGTTTTTCGATAGGTATTCGTATCCGCTTAAAAAAGTAATTAATTTACGATCCGCTATATCCCTTACAAAAAGTACCTATCTCACAAACCGTGAAACTCGCTATATTCTGAATCAAGAATATTAATTTCCCAAAAGTAACAGGAATTATCAAATACATTGAACTTCATTTTCCCAGATATTAAATATTCATGAGTTTGGCGTCGTTTTCGTTAATAAGTGTCATTTCTTCCAATTTAGCAATATTTTAGTCAATTTTGCGAATCTGGCGGCCCGGGCATATTCTAATGAAACTAATTTTCTAGCAAAAACATTTTCAGCACTTTTTATTTCTATTTCTCTTGTGACAATACAATTAATATACCTTCTTTACATAATAATACAACACTTGCTATGCATAATTACATTATTATACTGAGGAGAATATAATAAAAAAGGGAGAAATTAGTACGTAGTTGTAAGTAAAACTTTAAATGGGTTCCCTGAAAAAATGAATTACATCGCCAATGGATATCCGTTAATTGTTTAAATTTTGGTCAAAACGTTTCTATAATCACAGTGTTCATTAATTTAATTTTGTCAACATTTTAATTTAATTTTTTTTTGGGGGGGGGGGGGGTGACAATTAAAAATCTACATCAGTATAATTTTGCGGCTTGAAAAATTAATATTTACCCAACTTAACAACTACGACTCAAAAGTCAAAAATTTCACTTTTCAAGCGGTGCTGCGTATTGGTACAGCTATATGTACTAGTTGTACAATAAGCTGTATGCAGGAATAAATATATACCATATGTGCAAAATTATTGTGGTAACTTTGTATCTTTCTCAGTTATCTAATAAACATTATTGTTAAAATTTTAATTTTATCATGTCAGTATTAAAATATTATACCGGCAGATGTTAATCAACGAAATGTCATTGCTAAACTTCATTTATGTTCTAAAATGAAAGCAATTATCATAATTGTATTAACCACTCTATTATGTATTCTGTATTGTCAATTTTTTTTCTATATTTATTGCAGGGTTAATATGTGGCCACCAGTCGTAAATGTACCATGTAACTCTTCAATAAAATCTAGTAATACTCGTACCACCATTCATTCGTCAAGGGCAAATTTACACATTTAACAAGTTTAAAGAAATTTTAAAATACAGAACAAAGTAAACTAATTCAGAGTTAGAGAAGTTTTTATAATGATTTACAAAAGGTGTGATTTAAGAGTTACAACAATTCCCTTAGAGGCATTTCTGTACTTGGCATTGTTTCATGAACATATTAAGTACTTGGGTGCAAGCAACATTTTAAGTGTTTGTTCATTGGACCGCAACTGAATCTTCCGCGGAGAGAATATTAAAGGGACATGCTTGAAAATTCTCCGGAAAGGTGTAATAAATTAAAAGATTTATTACACTCTGCAACATATCTGTCTTTAAATTAAGGACACGGATGCTAGCAGAATTTGTTTTTTAAAAGATCAAGAAAATAAAAAATTGCGGTCGGTTTAAATACAAATTAAATGCAATATAGAATATAAATATAAAAAAAAAGTATGGCACTATATATATATATATATACAATGATAGAATAGAGAAGTTGTAACTCATAATACACTAACTTAAAATTTGCCTACAAAATAAAAATAAATAATAAATAGAAAATCAACCATCATGCGGAAAAAAATATATACATATAGTACATATATATATAGTATACACACACACACACACACACACACATATATATATATATAGTACACACACACACACACACATATATATATATATATTTTTACACCAAACTTCTAGAGAAAGACACCCTCGTCCGGTCCGAAATTTATTCAAGCTCAACCCGACTCCAGACCAGCTCGATACCAGGTTCAGACACGGCTGGCGGGATCTCAGAATATTTCCCGCTGGGTCGGGCACGTTGGATTTAATGTTTTTCTTTAACGATAACGTGTACGTTGGACCGAAGTTGAAAGGGTCGACAATAGGAGGCGGGATAGCCCAGTGGTTAAGACACGGGGACTGCACTCGAAGGATCCGAGTTCGATTCCCGGTTTTTCCCAAATTATCCCTAGAGTACGGGCATGTTAAATGTGTGGGTCCGGAAGTCCTTCGAAAAAGTTGGTGGCAGAGGAAGGAGCAGTGGATGTCAGTCCACTGGGTTCCGGTCTAAATCGGGTAGCACTGTCCCGGCCGTCTAAACAGATACTTTACACCTTTGGGTAGGTTGGACGGCCTGGGCCGAAAGCAAAAGAAATAGCCAACTATGCCCCTTTTCCTGGACCGATCGTGGACCTCGTATCCGGGAGTGTTCGATACTTTTAGGCAGAAATGAGATTCGACCTGACCCGTGATGGCAGGGTTCCGTTCGAGAAAGGCTCCATTTTCAGCAAATTCTGAAAATTGGCTTTTTTTAAGTATCTTTATTTTTGATTCAAAAACACTAGCTCATCTAACGAAATCCTGATCTTCAATTGTGAGTATACGCATGTGTGGTAATTTGTGACATCGTTTTCAGCGTTCAAACATATCTGCCGTTGACACCCCTAACAACAATTCAAAACATCGAATTTCATCTCTAGAACATGATTGAGCTACAGAGAGAAGAGAAAGCAGCTTTGAGGGAGGTTCCTTAGTCAACTCAGCCGTTACGAACAGATGTCAGTACAGTAAAGGATGTTAAATTTTATCTACCTTGACCTACGTCACGTTTTAATGTTTGTTGATTTAGAAGATGGTTAGCTTGCGTTTTTATTTAATCTTTTAGGTTTGTGTGGAAATCTTTCGAATAAATTCTTTAAACGAAACTAGAGGATGGGAGCAGTCCCAAGAATTTCCACTCGAAACAAGTGAGGATTAGACCTCTGAGCTAAACTATATACAAATAATAATTAAAAAAAATTCTGCATTCACATCTACACGATACAAGCAAGTTATCATCTAAATTTGATCCGAGTCGCTTCAACAGTTTTTAAGATTCCGAAGGGTCACTGATTTTGCCAAAATTTGTTTTATAGCAGAACTATATACATTTTCAGTTTTTTCTTTCTGTATTCCCACCTAGACAATGTACCACTCAAATTTGGTCCCAATCGCTTCAGCGGCTGAGAATAAGAAGGGACGATGAATTTAACAAAATCCCGTTTTATAGACAACCATATACATTTTTCGGAATTTTTTCTCTGAAATTCACATCCATCTAATATATGAAATTGGCCACGCAAATTTAGTCCAAATCGATTCAGTAGCTTTCGAGATTACGAAAAGAGAAAGGTTTGACACACACATATCATCGATTGCATCTCTGTACTCTAAAAATATGGGTAAAAATACACATAAAACTGGGTTTACTGCCACTAGAATGACACTTTAAATATGTAAATTCTACGTTCACTTAAAAAGCTAACAATATCTATATGAATGTGTTATTTTACTGTTTTATATGAGAATTGCAGGGAATGATAGGTATATTTCATTACGCACCTGTTTACCTGATGCCCATTTGCTTGCCTGCTCAAAGGGGTTCTTTAAGAGGAACCCATTTAAGCAAACAAACAAGTGCGTAAAATGAACATCTTATGTTACCTGTTTTATCTGTTTTAAAAGGTCTTTTCAGAGTGAAATAAAATATATTCATTATTCTGTGTAATTCTCATTATAAATGAATAAAATAACACATTTATATAGATATAGTTACCATTTTAAGTGTGTTACTGGAAATAACTTGTAGGAAGTTTCATATTACGTAGATGTGAACGCAGAAAAAAAAATTCCGAGAAATATATATAGAGTAGCTACAAAACAAGATTTTGTCAAAATCCGTGATCTTGCATAACCTCAGAAACCACGAAAGAAATCTGGACCAAATTTATGTGGTATACTGCGTATATCGTGCAGATGTGAATGCAAAAAAGCGACATTTTTTAAAGTGCATATTATTTGATTCAGAGGTTGAATGCCCACTTGCTATGCGTGGAAAGTCTAGGGATATGATACAGTACTGTAAGGTTCAGTACTGTCACAGTACTATAAATTCAAGGAAATTTTTATATGTCCGCAGTGGTGTATTTGCTTAACCGAGAGCAATCCAAGGGAGGAGGACCAAGTTCGATTTTCAGTTCCGCTCGAGTGAGTTTTTCAGATGGAATTAAGCCTATTACTCTATAACGCAACATACCACGGAGAGAAAATGAATGTCAGGGCAGGGCATCTGAATTTCCATCAGCACCGACTGTTGAGAAACATGTGGTATAATTTAAGAGTGAATTTGAATTTGTCTTCGGTTCATTCAACCCCTGATCGGGTAGTCACAAAACAGTCCACTGTACGTAGGAGTTGCGTTAATCCTTAAGCTGGAGGCACGTCGTAGATCAGAAAACAAAGCTGGCGAAAGAAAGCGCAAGTAGTTGCGCCATACATAATGGGCTTGTAAAATGAGATGCCTTGCAAATGGGTCAGATGGCGTTTGAGTCGTGAGTAAGTGACAGAGATGCTCATCGCTGGCGGATGCATCACTCAAATCGGACTTTCTAGGCGCATCCCATCCAGAAATACAGACACTTAGTGCATTTAAAAAACGGCTGGTTGAGTTTTTCTGCAATATTTTACCTATACCATAAACCTACATAATATTCTAAAGTGTTTCTGTCTTTCCAGACCCTCCATAAGCCCCCGGTGACCTAGAAGACTGGATTTTTACACACTTCTAACATCGATAACAGGACCTGTTTATAACCCCCCCCCCTTCCCCGGGGACGGAGAAAATGGGAGCTTTTCGGAGAGTTTTTTAGACACTCCAGACGCCTTCACCCCTCTCACCCCATTTAATCAGAAAGTTGAATTTTTGTATAGTTATAGTATCGACCAAGGGACAGAACCTAACGGAGCTGAATTTTCGAACTCCTAGATGGCTGAGGAAATGGGAGTTTTTCGAAGGTATTTTCCGACTCCTCAGAAGCTCCCCGATTACCTAGAAGACTGAATATCTTTATACTTATCGACTACCGTACGGATCCTAACGGATCTGGAATTTCGATTCTCCCAGGTGATTGGGGGGGGGGGGGGGCGGAAAAAATGGGAGTTCAGAAAACCTTTTCCAAATCATCAAGAAGTCCTCCAGATAACACAAAAGGCTGAATCTTTCCATACCTATAGTATCGCCTGCTGGACAGAACCTAAAGGAACTGGATTTTCGGTATCTTCGACGGGGCAGATAAAATACAGAGGGGAAGGGAGGGTCAACAAGTCTTTTGCGACACTTCAGAAGACTTTTCAGTAACCGAGTAGGCTGAAACTTTACACATTTATTGTATTGACTACGGGGCATAAGATGTCGGAACCAATTTTCGATTAGATCAATTATTTTCGACGCTAAATAATACATTGTTAAACAAAATAAAACATACTAAAAATTGCAAGTAATTTTTTAGAAGTGTTAGTTTCCCTTTCTTTGAGAGGCTTAAATAAACTGCCTTCCAAAAATTAAGCACATGGCAGCAAATCTAACATAACTCAAAAAGTTTTAACTTGATTGACCCCAATATCACAAAATCGCAGTCAGTTGAGTAATATATTCATAAGTATAATATTACAAGAAAGATCAATCATGCTTAAAGCATTGATTATGAAACACTTTCCAACTTCAATGCAATTTTATTTAAACATGTCTAAAATGAAATACATTCCTCGGTAATATTTTAAAACTTATCACAATACTACATTAATTTATTATATTTGAAACCTTAAACCTTCATCGAAAAAAATGAACTTCATTCAAATGACGGCATTAAAATATAAATTGCCTGGTTTAAACATCTCTAAAATGTGATACCTTCCTCGGTAATAATTTTAGAATTATCATAATACTACGATAATTTATTATATTTGAAAACTTTATCGAAAACAACTGAAATTCATTCAAATGACGTCATAAAAAAATAACACGCCTGGCTCTCTCTATAAAAGCAACATTTCATTCATAAATAATTCCCCCATTCATGTAATTCATCACAATACTATAATAATTTATATTATTTAAAAATTAAGACCATGGAGCTACAAGTAAGTAAAACCCTATGCGTAAAACTTCATCGAAAATTATCGTCCTTCTCTTTCTAAAATCAATGAATATTTCATTCATATCAGCTATGCAGACTCCATGGACTAAATGATTTTGTGTTAAAGAATTACAGCGATTCTAATACAACTCATTCTACATATTTTGCTGTTTACATTTTACATAGGTGAAAAATAGGCTTAATAGTAGAAATAATCAAATTTGTATGAGCATTTAAACTCAAATATATTGTCATTGCGTTGTTAAAGTACGTAGATGCACAAAATTTAGGCAAAAATAAAGTAGTTTTAGAACGGATACAACACTCAATATGAATTAAAAAGAACTTTAAAAATCACGATTTTGAGACAAGATGGATGCCATATATCATTTTGAAGTGGGTCATGTGATCGTTTCATATCATGGACACGTGATCGCTTCATATAAGAGGTGTTATTATTATTTTAATTTTTATTTAAAAAACTACTGAATATATTTCGTTGAATTTTTTTTATATATTTTATGGAACAATTTGAATATTGCCTAAAATTTTCGAAGCAATTTGTGAATTTTAAATCCGCTTAAAAAATGCTTGAAAAATTAGGTCCCATAGGGCTCAATGTATTCCATTTTTTCAACCCGGGTTCAATCCAAAACTAATTGGGTGATATTATTCATTTATATTCCCATAGGTCCTATAGACCGTCTGAACAACATACTAAAATTTCATTTTGATTAAGTCATTTTTACGGCAGTTATCGTGCTAACGGACAGACAGACAGACAGACAGAATGAACAAAGTCATAAACACTTTTCAACTTTGTTGTAAAGTGTTAAAAATTGAAGAAAATATATTTAGGTATATTATTTACCCTTTAAGTGCTTACATCACACTTAGTACTTTTGGAAAAAGTTTTGTATGCTCTACAGACGAACCAAACAAGCCTTAATATGGGATGTGACTTTGATATAAGACTTTGAAATAAGATTCGCAAGATTCTTTGATATAAGATTTGATACAAGATTCTTTGATATAAGATTCCTTGACTTTGATATAAGATTTGATACAAGATTCTTTGATATAAGATTCCTTGACTTTGATATAAGATTCGCAATTTCATTAGTATTATTTCCTACGGAACGTTCTGTTTTCCCCAACAAATTTATATCTTACAAAATTGCATTCCAATGATTACTTTATAGTATTCTTAAAGAGTTTTTAACACTTTACAACAAAGTTGAAAAGTGTTTATGACTTTGTTCATTCTGTCTGTCTGTCCGTTAGCACGATAACTGCCGTAAAAATGACTTAATCAAAATGAAATTTTAGTATGTTGTTCAGACGGTCTGTAGGACCTATGGGAATATGAATGAATAATATCACCCAATTAGTTTTGGATTGAACCCGGATTAAAGAAAAGAAATGCATTGAGCCCTATGGTACCTAATTTTTCAAAAATTTTTAACCGGATTTATAATTCACAAATTGCTTCGAAAATTTTAGGTAATATTCAAATTGTTCCATAAAATATATAAAAAAACATTCAGCGAAATATATTCAGTAGTTTTTAAATAAAAATTAAAATAATAATTACACCTCTTATAGGAAGCGCTCACGTGATCATGATATGAAAAGATCACATGACCCACTTCAAAATGATATATGGCATCCATCTTGTCTCAAAATCGTGATATTTTAAGTTCTTTTTAATTCATATTGAGTGTTGTATCCGTCCTAAAACTAGTTTATTTTTGCTTAAATTCTGTGCATCTACATACTGAAACAATGCAATTACAATATATCTGAGTTTAAATGATTATCCAAATTTGATTATTTCTACAACGAAGCCTATTTTTCACTTATGTAAAATGTAAACAGCAAATTATGTAGAATGAGTTGTATTAGAATTGCTGTATTTCTTTAACACAAAATTATTTAGCCCATGGAGTCTGCATAGTTGATATGAATGAAATATTCATTGATTTTACAAAGAGAAGGACGATTTTTTTCGATGAAGTTTTAAGCATAGAGTTTAATTACTTGTAGCTGCATGGCCTTAATTTTTAAATAAAATAAATTATTATAGTATTGTGATGAATGAAATGAATGGGAAAATGTTATGAATGAAATGCTGTTTTTATAGAGAGATCCAGGCGTGTTATTTTTTCTATGACGTCATTTGAATGAATTTCAGTTGTTTTCGATGAAGTTTTCAAATATAATAAATTATCGTAGTATTATGATAGTTTTAAAAATATTACCGAGGAATGTATCGCATTTTAGAGATGTTTAAACCAGGCAATTTATATTTCAATGCCGTCATTCGAATGAAGTTCATTTTTTTCGACGAAGGTTTAAGTTTTCAAATATAATAAATTAATGTAGTATTGTGATAAGTTTTAAAATATTACCGAGGAATGTATTGCATTTTAGACTTGTTTAAATAAAATTGCATTGAAGTTGGAAAGTGTTTCATAATCATGAAACACTTTCCAACTTCAGCATGATTTTCTTTAAGCATGATTGATCTCTTTTGTTAATTAGTTGGTGTTTTACAGTATCTCTTCAAGTTCAATATTAGTTCATTTAGCTTAATTATTAATTTCATCTAATTTATATGCTGCATTGAGCGCAATAATTAGACGTATTTTAATGAAAATATCGCAGTGTTATTCTAACATGTAATACACGATTAGTATTTTTCATTTAAATTGTGCTCACAAAGTGGAATGAAATTTCAAATACATAGCAGTGGACAATGTATCAAACAGCACTTTTAAATTCTCTTTTGAAAAGTAACATTTTACGACACATAATGGATAAAAGTTGAGATAGCTTACAAATGGGTCACATAGTGATCAAGAGGTTACCGAGGAAAAAAGGGTACTTGCTGCTGGGTAATGGACTGCTCCCATTTAGTTGCTGGGCTGTCACGACACGGCCAAGATTCAAGAACGCCGATAACTTCACACGGTCCTCAATAACGGGCAAAATGGGTTGAGTTCCGTTCGGTAGAAATTCGAACGATCACTTGGCAGATCGAGACCGTTTCAATTACGATAAATATATAGGCAGTTAGAATTTAACCTTAAGTGTAATAATATTATATGAAAGGTTTAACTTTGGGCTACGATATTGTGAAAGTTTAGAGATTGACACATTGATTTTTATCTAAACTTTGCGTAGAGGAAGGGAGGCAAAGTAACTTCTCTAGGTTTAACCTTTTTTAACACCAACTTTAAAAGCGTCAATATTTTCACAGTCAAATTTATAATGGGTTATTTAAAAGTAAAGTGAAATTTTAGTCCTCAAGTTCTGTAGTCTATGATAGTTTTATTTATAATACTTGGTAATAGTATCTTTTGCGCTCTTAAAGATTCTTGATAATTATTCAGACGAGAGTTTAATTAAAATAAGTTATGAAATTTTTTAATCAAATACTAACTAATTATTTACTAACTAATTATTATTTCACTGGATGCCAAAACTCAAGAGCTATGGTTTAAGTTTAAAATTTTGATTATGTTTAATTATAAAGAAATAATAGTTTAACCGTTATATAAAGCCTTTCTTATGTTTTTTTTTCTTTTTTTAAAATGAAAAAAAAAGTTTGAAGGTATATACTAATATCATAAGCTATCAGATATTTTAAGATTTTCGAGAATTTGCATAGTTACTGAATCGATGTAGTAATTCAATGAATAAAAGCAGCAAAGAATCCTCGATGGTAGAAAAGTGCAGAATTACCGTGAAGCAACACTTATGAATCTATTATATGTATAGTGCAAAGGAAGAAGTAATGCAAATCGTATTATTTTTTTTCATGAAGGCTTGCTTCTAGGAAATATTTACAGGAGTTTCAAAAATATAAAATTTTTATTTAATTATCAGTTATGTTATGTGTGAAATTATACCAGTAACTCATTAGCATATAATATTTCAGTAATTTGAAAATATATAAGGATACTTACATGTAAGGTTAAGTTTTCTGATTTTTGTGACAAATAAGGAAATTATATCACTTACCTAAAAAGATAAACAGTATATATAAATATCAAATGCACATTATAGTATATATATATATATATATATATATATATATATATATATATATATATATATTTGAAATATGTAATAATAAGAATTATGTAAAAATAAAATAAAAAAAATATAAAAAAACAATTCAAGTAATATTAACATCACCATAGAAGCAAATTCACAGCCACAATGCCGATAAGAGAAAAGAACAGCACCGTCCCAAATTCGATGATTAATCAGAACTAAATTCATCTTCCGGTCTGAGTATTTAATTCTAATTAACCCAAACAAATGCCTGTTTCAGATTAAGCAATATCACATCACTATAAATGCTTAAACTCAGACTACAGGCAACAAAAAATGAAAAAATGAAAATAGGATACATTAAGAAATTTATATTACCATGCGGCATGAACCCTTCTTCTTCCACCACGTGTATCGTGATCAACCTCAACAGCTTAATCTAGAAGCACCGGAATGAACAAGTCGAAATTCTACCAGGGAGGCAGTACGAACGTTCACGGTAATACTCCCAGACTCGTCCAGTGAGTCTAAGCGGGATACCGGACAAGCAATTCAGAATATTAACTTCCCAAATATGCAATCCTGAATATGAATCAAAGACGAAAATTCTTACTAAACAAGTAATTCAGAGGAAAACTGGATAAACGAGAATGCCACTATACACCATTATAAGGGCGCTCAAATCGCAGTTTCTATACTGACAAAAGTTACATTTTTTTGCGAAAATAAAATTCAAAACATTAATGTTAATGCATCTTATTTTCCGATTTTTGATTTTTCTAATGTTTTTGACTAGTTTATTATTTTTCATTTTTATTTATTTATATAATTAATAAATAATTATATATAATTTTTTTTTTTTTTTTTTTTTTTTTTTTTTTTTTTTAATTTTATAACTGTATGTTAGTCACTATAATTGGGAATGTTTTCTAGGATGTTATCGAGTGAAAGTTGATACACTGAGTTGATAATTTTAATAACAAACTTGGGGAAATAATAATAATAGTATATTAAGTAATTTTGAATACATATTTTATAAAACATAAAAGCAACATTTGCTAGTTTTGTTACATTGCTTCTTAGGCAAATAAAAAAAGGTGTATTTGACATTCTATTTTATTTAACTGTACAGTTTATTTTTCTAGGACCCATAATGCGCTTCTCTAATATTAATTCTAGATGTTTTAAAAAACTACATTAAGTCTTATTTTACCAAGATTATCATCTTTAGTTTAATTTTTTTTAAAATTCCAGTAAATCAGATACCTCTCAACTTGACTCATTTCATTGCAATTATACATGTAACATGCAGTATCTAATATATTATTGGCCAAAAACTGCTACATGTATGATTATATTATTTCTTTTTATTCAATATCATCTTCACTTATTTTTCATGTTTTTCTCTGTAGGTTGGTATGCACTTGTTTTTAGTGGTATATATACTATAAACGGTGATCAGAAACCGGCATTTGACTGGGATTAATGCGGATTAAATTCCAACTCGCTGAAACTCAAAATCTTCTATTTACAGCATCTGTTATATATATGATTTTCATATACGTATACGAAAAAGAAAAAATGTTGTGCATAAGTCTTTCCTTATGTTATGTGCTATGATGAGATTGTCTTTTTAACAATTTAATATATGGACGCAAAAGACAACTGTATTCCCAAGCAAAATCTGTCCCAAACGATGTCTGGCACTTAATACAATTAAACAGCAGAAAGAAATTAAAGAAATTAAACAGCAGAAGTAATATGAAATTAACATTTATCGTGCTTAGATGAAATTCAACTATTTAAAATATATAAAAATTGGATAAATTAAAAAAAATAAAACTAATGTATTAACAGTAACTAGTAAAATTCTGCAAATACTCAATTTAATTATTGTCTCAAAACAATATAATTTCTTAAAGTAAAATGTAGTAATAATACTGACATAAAATCTGTGGTAAATACTGTAGTAATAATACTGACTTAAAATCAACGCAGTACAAAATCTGAAATGTTTGAGCTATAAATGCGCTTCCTATTAAACTTAACAAACCAGTGAAAAAATCCGATGTTGGAAGTACATGACTTTCTCTACATATGTAATGTACTTATTAACAAATGTACAAGTTCTATGGTATAATGTTTCTAACACTGAACTAAACATTTGACATCTGGATGACATATTTTCTGGAGGACAACATGTAAAACTATTTCAAAGTACCCAATTTATTTATATTTCGAGCAATTTAACTTGACAATTATTATCAATATTGATAGCATCCGCAATACACAGTATAGTCCATATTATTAAATTATTATAGTTCATAAATTTGGCCCCATTGCGTTAATTTAGTGTTATTTATGAAATTTTGGCGATATTTTCATCAAGTTGACTCCATTAATAAAGTCATCAAATTGACGATATTTCGCCAGATTAGTCAGCAGATTCGTCAAATTTATTGCTAAGCGTTACAGTCAGACGGATGTAGGACTTTATATATATATATATATATATATATATATATAACTAAATGACTATTGGCGAATTCCTGGGCATCAAAATACAAATCTGTTATATCTTCTCTCGTGAATGGAACGAACTAGATTCACAAGAATGATGCAAACAAATGTGTCGCATAATACCGCATATGAAAAGTAAACATATTTCCCGATAATACTTTTTAATTTTATCGATTTTTTATAAATTTATTTGAAGTACGTGTAGTATCTCGAGAACGGTTCATGCTAACGTTTTAAAGTTTATGTCATTCGTTTTCTAGTGAAAAATTATATATTTAGGTAACATTACTGAAGATTCTAAATCTTTAATGATTTTTTAAAAATTTCATTACCAAATTTGGAAATGTTCCGAACATTCGATTGTACTTAAAATCAATAGGATTGCAATATTCACTGATTGTAATATTTGTATCAAATTTCATTCGAAATGCTCCATTCGTTCGTCAGATATCTCATCCATAAACTCGCGGCCACACACGTACACAGTAACACACACACGAACATACATACAGATACATATACGCAGACATCACCTATCAAACGTTCAAGTTGAGTTCAGGGACACTTGAAATGTGCTCTTGCGCCGAAAACTCGAATTTGAATTTTCGACCACAATACATTCCCTATACATTATACTATGTATGTAGGGAAAGTAAAATATAAATCAGTTGAGTCATTGTTGAATATAAGCGGTAATTGCAAATCGTAAAACAGGCTTTTATTCTCATTTAAATTCCCGTTGTTCCGCAGGGAGGTGTAGAAGGATAAAACTTATATAACAAATTCCCTGAATCCACTCTAATTGCTGAGAAAAGTTTCTCCGCATTAGATTATTTGTTTCAGAAAATATAATCGCTTTTTGAAATTTCTCCTTTTTTATATTTACGCGGTACAAAATCGGAAATATTTTACCCATAAACCCTCCTTATAAGATTAAATAAACCAGTTAAAAAGTGTGTAAATCCATTAAGCTCTTCTCGAGTTGTAGGAGATCGTGACAGGCAGATAGATACCGGCCTTTAGTTCTTATTTTTCCGTACTTTGCAGTAGAGGGATAAAACATCAGACTATTTTAGTCATAACCCTGTTCCCATGTAAGCTTAATAAAACAGACAGCGAGAGAAGTATATAAATTGTCATTACAAACAGGCAAAAACAAATATTTTAATTACTGTACTGCGGGTGGGTATAGGAAGATAAAAGTCATATCAAAGCATTCCCTGTAA